>JAUYWG010000042.1:4687579-4701359 GCA_034779775.1 Enteromius afrohamiltoni
CAGTAATTGAAAATGTGTCATCACAGTCGACTGAAGAGTCCATTATTAATTTTCAGCTGAAAGAGTTATACAACGTTTCCGATATTCAACCGGGCTAATGAGAGGTCTAATGCACTTGGGAAATAAAATGATTGTATTTGATACATAATGGAAGAATTTAGTGCATCAAAGATTGTTATTGTTAGGTTTCAACATTCCTTGATGATCGTTCCTGCGAAATCTCAAATTTCACTTTAACTCTTCCTGTTATTCACGTACTTAGTGTCTTAAAGCATTCTTCTCTAGACACTCCTTTAGAAGACATTACACCCATCCAGCTAAAGATAACAACGCACCAGCACAGAGAGATTTATGACTTCCTTCTCACTTTTTTTTGCAAGTCAGATTTATCTGGAAAAAGTTTGATCTAAAACCCTGTTGATCATACACAGACACTTTTCTTTTAAGTCTGAAATGCAAGTTCATGCACGCATCCCATGGAACTCTGAAAGTCAAGGCAATGCAGAAAATGCTTTCCCTTTTCAGTAATTCATTTCTAAAAATAAACTGAGGGGTTGGTGTTTATATCCGCCTGCTGACTCTCATACTTCATTTGGTTGGGTAACCTCAAGACATCTGAGACTACAACATAACAGATAATGTAGCTCTTCAGAAAGTTCTATTACCTGAGGAAATGCTACACCCAGATGTGTGAAAATACTAAATGACTGTTGAAAAGTATGCGACTGTGTTCAAAATTAAACAAAACAAGAACTGTTACGGTGTAATTGCATCTAATTATGCTTCTGAAACCGGTTATTCGGATGTTGTTAGATAATAGGCTATACATATGTGATAGCCTGTCGTATATTTGTTCGTTTGGCATTGCATGTGATGCACAGAATGCAACAGCAACTTGTATACCTGAAAGTTATTAACTATAAGTAGCTCAAATAAAGTGTACAATTGCATTCTTGAATAAATAAATAAACCCTCTACAAAGCCCTAAAATCTGATTAAAACGTACTCGTAAAATTACTTTGTCTTAGTTTCGGTTTTGCTATTTTACAACCAACGCGGATTAATAACAAGACAAGCTCGTTTAATACAAGAAAATTAATTTAAAAAACGCTAAAAAAAAAAAAAAGACTGATCAAGCCAAACTGCCTGCTTGTTCAGCTAACGTTGGACCATCAGCACAAGTCAGATCACACACGATGACATTTGCATGATCCCATTATCATCTTCTGACGCGGTTTGAGTACCACTCACGAATATCTTGATAATGCACACATAAATGAAAGACGCAATGCGTAGCATTTTAATGGTTTAAGAGTAACAAATGATGGTTTAATCAAGTATGCATTTTTGTGCACACTGTATCCATGTGACAGCTATACACGCTGCTAATAAACGCATGTAATTATGTACCTTGCCGAAGTGCGCAGCCCAGTGTAGAGGAGTCCAGCCGTAGAAAGAGTCCTCCACGGCCAACTGATCTGCGCCGCACTGAAGAAGCGAGCACAGCGCGCCCACATCTCCATCTCTGCAGGCGCGGTGGATAGGGAAGCGGATATTCAGCACCTCCTCGCTGGAAAACCCAGATTCCAGGCCCACCGACATCAGTGCAAAACACAACCCCTCGCTCTTATAAAATACGTGGAAATAAAATTCCCCACAAAAAAATGGTGGACTTCACGATGTCTGCTCTTATTAAGCGCACCGCCCAAACAAAGCGCTTACAAAAGGGAGGCGAGACGAGACGCGCATCACACTTGTGCGCGCGCGCGCCGGAGGAACCAAACTTCACGAGAGAACCTACAAACCCTAAACCGGATGAGCTGAGAGGCAGGACCGGAGCTGGTACGCATGCCCACTTACAGCAAGACCGTGGTCCAAATCCCGAAACGGATCACATGAGACCGAGACTGCGCAAAAGAATCAGCAGCACAAAACCAGAAACGGATTACTTCAGCCCGGAATCTAGCCTGCGCATGCCTACTAAAATAAAAAGGTAACCAGTAACGGAACTCGACTGACGCTGCTCGCTGCAGCACAAAACCAGAAACGGACACCTCGAGGATCCGGAGGATTGAGCCACGCATGCGCACGAGCTATATCTGAACGTGGCGTGGTGGAGAGCATGCGATCAGTAACAGAATAAGAACGTATGCATATACATTTTCTTATATCTGATTTTATGCATACTTATGTTATCCAATTTTGATGGGAAAAAGGCAACTACTTATTATCTCTGCGATGTTTAACTATTATTAACTAGTTGCTAGTAACGCATCAGTTATATCAACAAATACCCTAGTAACTAGTTGTGCACCTAATTTCTAATCAAATTTAACTAATACTATTATGATTAGGGGGGAAAGGACTGGTTACTACATTTATCAAATTTTTAACAAAATTAAAATAATAACTCTTACTTCCAGCTATTAAATTTGGAAATTTAAACTTATATGATATGACATACTAAGCTGCTGTTAAAGGCTGACTATTTTTGCAGTATGTAAATGTATTTGCATGCAGTTTTTAACAAATTAACAAAAAAATGCTTTTAAACATAGCATAATGATACATACTAATAACAAATCTTTTGCAAGTATTTTCCTCTATTTGAGTTTTTTTTTTAATTACTCTTGCCAAACCACTTACCAACCAAAAACAAGTCCAGACATGTGCATGTATTCAGAGTAAATAACACAAAACAGAAACAGTTATAAGTAAAACTTTCATGTTAGTTTAATATGTAGGATAGCAAACTATATCTAAAAGTGACAGCCACTTTCAATTATTTGTAATTTGTCCCACATACTAAACAGGAATTGTTGAGTTATTGACAGAAAATAAGATGTTAAACAGCTTAACGTAAGGAGAACATCCACTATAATTTGTTTGAATACTTGAAAGTGAACATTTTCTGCAAGACAGCAATTCATTCATAAAGGGACAGTGTTATATCTCTTGGTGGGTTATCAGACACAAATCTAAACACTCGCAAACATAGCACACACACACACACACACACCTAAAGACATAGATGTTGAAAAAGTATGACGTTTATAGAGTCACCACACACGATAGTGGAGAAGTAGTTGAAACTGTATTGCAGAACTACAAAGAGGCACTTTAAAATAAAAAGGAAAAAAGGTGCTCAACAATGTACTTTTATTTAATATGAGTAGCATTGCGATGCAGACCTTCAGTCTTAATAATGAGCATGAAAAAGAATGGATACACACACGTAGTTTAGCTTTCAAACAACTTCTTGAAAGCGCTGCTTATCTCCTGGATCATGTCAGAGGTTGTGGTAGATCTGCTGTGTTTGTGGAAGGCCTGGCGATTACACTGCCTTGTCAGAGACGTAGCACCAAAAGCAGCTACCAGTGAGGGATTCATGCTAGAAAAAGGAACATCTGTTAAACGTGTGTATGTAACTTTCCTCTACCACAGCATAGAAATACTATGATATGTTTGATGTAATATGTTTCCGGGATGCCGAAATACAATTAGCAGTGGACGGGTTTCACCAACCAAAACAAACACATACATTCCGGCCCGGAACTGACTGACTGTAGCATTGTTTTTCAGATAAACATGTATGTTAACTTTTCTTTTTTTTTCTTAACAGTTTAGTAGAAAACAGGCATTTCATTTCGTTCATCGTCATGTGCGATGTTTCCTGTTGGTGTTGTCAATCTGGCAACCTGCATGTGTGTCGGATGGGTCGGGTGAAAAAACCCTATCCAATATTTCGATTTTGGCTTGCAAAGCTACTTCAAGCTCTAATCAAATCCTACAAAGAGCACATTTAAACTGAAAGTGGTGTGCAATGTTAAATAAATACATTGAAAATTGAGCAACTCACCCTTTAGTTGCATCTGAAGGTGAGCTGAACGCCCAATGGGCGAAGACTCCCAAGGAACCAGAGAGCAGATCTCCCTGTCCTCCACACCGCCGTCCACTGCCCTCTTGACTACAGGTCAGCACTGAGCACAGGTAGACAAGCAACGTGTTAAGAGACAGAAACTGTGCACTGGAACTCTATGAAGTCTGAAAGTTTGAGGAACAACACTGACTGTTCTTTCCATCAGTAATAATGTCCTCCTCCCCCTTCAAAACCAAGGTAAGGTGGCCCATGGCGATGCTCAGCTGCTGAGCACTTCTCTTGTGGTCTGTGCTGTCCAGAGGTTCATGGTGCTGAAATTGAAGTTTGATTTAGCATGTATACTGCAATTGTTTGCATTAAGTGCCTGTTAAAGTGTTTTTTAATTGCTTTTTTTCAATTCAACTGCAATTTTCTTGCACCATGGTTCTCCCATTTTTTTTTTTTGACTTCAAGACAATATTCAAAATCCCTTTTATTTAAGCTGAATGCTTTGTTTAATACAAGTAAAAAAACACAAGTACATTTGTATAATTTTAAGTTAAAAACTTCAAAAGGGAATGAATCGGGAATATATGGAAATGAAGAGGAATATATACAAAATTACAGATCAGTGAACTAATCTAAAATTTAGTATTAAAACTTATGACAAAAAAAAAAAACAAACGCATTTTGCAGCGTAGCCTTACAATTAGATTTAACCCCAACCCCTAAACCGTTAGGCCATGAATGCAATACTAACTAATTCTAACCCAAAATTTGTTTATATGGCAGCTAGCTAACTAGAACATCAGATATGCTAAACTTAAACTAGCTAACACTATTTTGTTGACAATTTCAGAGGCTAGCTCAACTGTAACGCTGTTTCTTCTGCGAGCCTGTTTTCTGTTATTACGCAAGAACTTAGGATGCGTTCCCAATTACATGTTTCGTAGTATAAACAGTGCGAGTAGTGTGTTCAAACGTTCACTGTACCTGGTTGATGCACTTAACTGAAAAAATGAAGTGTGCAATGTTGCACTCAACTGTTTAAGCTTTAATTATGTACTAGCGAGGGGGGGCTATAAGACTATTATTACTGATTACTAATGACAAAATAATCTTAAATAATTCATACCCTACATGGTTGAGTACATAGTGCGTAAACACACAGTATAAATGTGAGTGTTCCTCCATCTATTTAGCATGTTTTTATTAATTTGTCCAGCATCAACTGTAAAATATTTTTTACCATTCCAGCTAACTATTTATTCATCTCTCCATGGCATTTCATTAATGTTCATACATTTTCAACCCCTTTACAACCATATTTTCAAAGACTTCTTTGGGGCTCTGTGGAAGTTTGCTGATGCCCACTAGTGGCCACCAGCCCCTGGATGAGAACCAGTGATCTAGAACAAGGGTTCCCAAAATTTTCAGCTCACGACCCCCAAAATAACCGTGCCAGTGACTCGTGACCCCCACTATCCTCAGAAGTGGTTAAAATATACAAATGTTGCGCACAACGATGCACACTGGTCGATATTAACCAATGTTTCATTTCAACAAAAATAATATCCTAAGTATAAAGAGATAAAAATTACCTACACGTTACGTGCACATGTCGGAAAGTGTTGTAAATTGATCTGCTGCTATTGACGCTTTTGATTAATCTGTCGTAATCACCTTAGAGGTCGCAATCAAACGGGTAGAAATTCGAAAGGCTGATGGCTTTTGAATTTGCATGTTTGTTTGCTTTTTTAAATGTAACTATTAACAACTATTTTTTTTTTGTTAGTTATAGATAAAATATGTTATTTATAATAGTTAAAAAAAATGTTTTTCTTGTAAATCCTCTCGCGACCCACCCCCCTCCTCAATGTCTCACGACCCCCACTTTTGGAACCACTGATCTAGAACAATCGGTGTCCAAATCTGTTCCTGGAGGGCCAGTGTCCTGCAGCGTGTAGCTTTTTTCAGACTCACTAAGAGCTTCCAGCTGTTGGAACTGGCAAGAGTTAAACTCTGCCGGACTTTGGTCCTCCAGGAGCAGGATTGAACACCCATGGTCTAGAAAAAGCATAACATTGAAAGGCCTAGTTCTAGAGTTAACCTCAGCTGAAACCGGGATAACACATCTGGAGAGTATCGTTTCATTTACAGTGCTTTTTTCAGCAAGTGATCTCTTGAACATGGTTTGAAACTTTGTATGAAGAGCACTTCTTGTGTTTATTTGCCTCTGTGATGAATCACTTGCTGTATTCCTTATTTGTTGTCTTATAAAAAAACAAAAAAAATGCTAAATGAAAAAAAAAGAGCACACTTTGCGCAACTGACTGATTTTTTTTGCCACTAAGAAGACCAACAGCTATGTACATGTGATGTACACAATGCCTACAAAAAGGCGGGAGTGACAGCAGCATTTTAAACTTCTCAAGTTTCAGTGATTGAATGGTAACCATAACAACGTGTACTAGATAGAGGTGTATTATTAAATGTAAATGTACACAAAACAATTATCATAAAAACATTTGTATTGTTAACACACAATGTATTATGAGTCAGCGCCACATTTTTGCCCTTTAGTATTTTAGAAATGCTGTTGTGGAAAAGTAATGATTTGAAAATCTTATAATCTTTGAGTGTATATTGTTATTCTTGTTAAAGTGGTGCTTAAGAGCTCTTTCTTAGGTTCATTACATCTGCATTTTACAAAGCGCCATCACTAATTTCAGAAGCACCTCTGTTATCTGATTCTAGAGTCAGGCATGCGGTGAATGCAATGTTATAAAAACAAAGGCTCAGTTTATACATGGTAATAACATCTACATCACGTGATCTGATCACAGTGAGCATATGAGACACATTTGAGCTGCGTACAACACCAGGCAAAGTATCAGTATAGATCCTTAGACATTATATTCAAAGGGAACTTGCTTAGCTACATAGACGTTAGATATTACTACATTCAAACTCACCATGGCCTCATAGAGACGGGTAAACTCCATAAAGTTGGGTGTGAGGATGCCTCTCTGATATCCTTGAATGACTGATGGTTCTTTTGCAACTAACCAAAGCCCATCCTGTGAAGAAACACAAACATAAATGTGCATGGCATGCATACGTACATACATACACACATTGAGTGTTTTATCCAGCGAATCCCTTGCCTGCTAATTCAGTAAAACATTGGTGTAGGATCAAGACATTATGCAATAGATCACTCATACAATAATATAGTATATATAATAATAATATATATAATAATATAGAGTTCTGACCCAGTTCTCCCTATTGGCTGTTGCCAACATACTTGCCAAGTATATCAGCAACAATAAAAGTGCCAATGAAAATAGTACTCACAGCATCAATGATGATTGGGATCCCTCTGAGTTTTGACCTCTCAATAATCTCCTAAAACAAAACATATGCCAAACATTAATTCATTTAAACCCACATAAATATGAAAATACACAATATTGCTAAGCTATGGCATAGATTTGCCGCCATACACCTCCCTCTTTTGACAGGCGCAAGCTCAGTTGAGATTCCGATCGGCCTAGAACTCTCTCGAGTAGAACTCTCCGGTTCTACACGTGAATGATTCACGCGAATGACCCAATTGACAATGAAAATGGCGATTGTCGCTGAAAAGCTACAGGTTTGCAGATTTGAGAAATACATTTTACCAAATGATCGTCTTAAGTAAAAAGTGTGGCTTACTTATGTTCCACAATTTAGAACTGAGGCTTAATGTGAATCAACTTTAATGTGAACAACATTATGGATAGGGAGTTGGACTTGTAACCCAAAGGTCGCAGGTTCAAGTCCCAAGTCCGGAAGGAATTGTGGGTGGGGTTAGTGAATAATCAGCGCTCTCTCCACCTTCAATACCATGACTGAGGTGAGACCCTTGAGCAACGCAGCAATGGCTGCCCTCTGCTCCGGGTGTGTGTGTGTGTGTGTGGTTGTTCACTTCACACTGCTGTGTGTGTACACTGAGTTAAACGCAGAGCACAAATTCCTAGTATGGGAAACCATACCTGGCCACATGAGTATTTAAGCATAAGCCTTTAGGACAAGACGTTTATCAAAGTTTGTGGTTTGTACTATATAATAGAATCAAATACAAAGTTTTTATATGGTATAATTTCTCTTGCCTTAGCATTCTTCAGAAGCATATCTTCCCTCCCCAGACCTGGTCCCACCACCAGACTGTGAAGCCTGGGCAGCCATTTCTCGATCTCCTCCACAGCATTGGGACTGTCTCTGGAGAAACAGCACCATCATGCTCAAATCTCTCTCGACATGACAATAAACCAAATGTGACTCGGCTGGTAAAAAGGATTGAATCAAATATCCCTGGAGATCCATAAAAAATTTCTTGTCAGAAACTCTTCTGTTGGCCAACAGAGATATTTCATCAAATTCACTTCATCAATGATCATGTCTAATTAGAGTTCCTGCTTACAGCACTGGATGGACGATGAGTTCAGGGCTGTAGGACTTGATGACTGGAGCTGCATCTTTGGTGCAGAACACATGAGACAGATCGGCTCCCTGGAAAACAGGCAGGATGAGTAGAAGTAGAAATCTGCCAATATTTCAGCATTTTGAGCATGTTTTTTGATGACATTAAAATTGTATCATGCTGTTGAAAATGTAAAAGTTTTTGTTTAATGTTTCATTTAAAAAAAGCTTCTTGTGCTTACCTAGGCTGCATTTATTTGATGAAAAATACAGTAAAACAATTATATTGTAAAATATTAATGCAATTTAAAGTTAGGTTTTTATATAATATAAATTAAATACAAAACGAGTAGATTTCAAAAAGTAATTAATGCCTTTAATGTCCATTACTCCAGTGTCACATGATTCTTCAAAAATCATTTTAATATGCAGCTCTGGTGCTCAACAAATATTTCTTTTTATTACCGATGTTAAAACATAATATTAATGCTGCATAAAATATTGGTGGATACAGTTGTTGTTCATGGTTCTTACTGGACGACAGAATACTTACTACTTTTAAAGCTGAGATAGCTGCAAAGAAAGGTGCTCCTGTGTACCTGACAAGAACAGAGAAAACTTGTACGTTTCACCAAGCATATTCCCATACAGACAGAATAAACAGTAACACCTTATAAAATGCTGCTGTGGCAGGGCATGCCTTCATGGTGTGTGGTTGAAAGTGAAAAACCTAGGCACAAGCTCTAGAAACGACAAAAAAACAAAAAAGAAAACGAAAAAAAGTCCTAAAACTGTAAAATTTGTTTAATTATATATATTCTCCTGGTCACATTTTACATTATATGGTCTTCTACTTAATTAACTGATGCAGTAATACATATGTATATACATAAGGTGCATTGTAATTATATTCTAGTTACTTTTAACTTTACCCAAAACTACAACCCTAAACGTTTTCCCAAGACATGAACCCAAGTTTCCTAATCCTAGAACTACTCCTATTTTAACTATTTCCCAGAACCAAGAGTTACACAGTAAAGCAGTCCTGATGTTTGTTTTTTGTCTCAAGTATTTAATGCTAGTACATAGTAGTTAAAGTCACCCAATATAAAGTGTGATCATTTCCCCCAAATTTCTCATTTTTAAAAAGGTTTAATCTGATTAGCCGGCCATGCATGTGCAGATCCCACAGCTGCTAGCACAGTAATTTAGTAAGTGTATAGCCCTGAGAAAAGATCTGTGCAGCACTTACTCTTGACATCCTCCAATGATTCCAATGCGTCCGTCCTGACCCTTGTGTTTTTTGGATGTAAGTGGAGGAATTGTGTTTCTTACAAGAGGAATGACATTGTCCATTGCTGCCGTTCCCAGAGAGAAAGAGCGCTCTATGACTGAGACAAAAACACAGCAACAATAATTAAATGAATCACAAACCAGACCAGCTTACTTCAGTTCCACGCATAAGGACAAGTCTAGTCATTTTAAAAGGTTTGTACTTTGTTAAAAAATCTGTTTCAACCAAAATGAAAATTGTGCTATCATTTTCACATAGTATACTCGGGTCATTACAAACTTTGTTGTTCTTGTTTTTAACACAGGAGAGAATTTCTTTTCAGTTCATTTCCATCCAATGACTGTTCATAGCCACAAAGTCTATGAAACTCCAAAAGGCCAAAAACCATCATAAACGAATGAGGCGGCATACAACTTGTGCTCTATATCTGAGCCATTTGAGCTTGAAATTCAGCGTTTTATTCACCCAAAATGTGTCTCTTTGCTGTAGCTCCGAATTCTCACTTTCCAGCACCAATAACATCAAACCTACTATTTTTTAAGGCTGAATATGATTGCAAATTGTATTTAAGAGCTTAAGCGCTTTCATTGATTTTAACGACTAAAATATTAGTTTATTTTATATAAAGCTATAATATTGCTTTAGAAGGTTTGGAATATGGCTGTATGGATTACTTATAAGGTTTGAGCCTTTGCCGTCACAGTATAGCATCATCATTGTATGGAAAACTGATCAATGTACATCAAGTTCACTCATTCAAAGGGAGAAAACTATGCTCTTTTTCATTTATAAAATTGATTTTTCCATTATGTGAAGAGTTCGAAAATACGTAAACGACATGAATATTAGGGTAATATTGGTTTGAAGCATTTCTTAGTCCATTTGTCTGATGAGAGAAAAAAAACAAAACTAAATATAGCTGCAATAGACACTTTAAAAATCTACTACAGCAATGTGTGATTATTATGTTGTTGATGGCACAGACTCATCTTTGATTGACCGATCAGTGGAAAAGGGGACGTGTCATGCCTGGACACACGCTGAAATCTAATAATCAAGCTTTTTTCTGCTTTGAATATTTATTAAAGAATCTTTCCTGCAGGCTTTTATTACCAGAAATTCCCAAGCTGTAGTAAAAATGTATACTTTAAATGGAATTTGTGAGCCATTTTGGATAAAAATTTCTTCCAAATGCATGTAAAGTAAATTGAAAACCGAATGAACCCAATGTACAAGGACCAAGATACCTACTTCAAAATTCTTTCAAATCTCTCTGTGTTCCACTAAAATAATGCTAATAATAACAACTCCAAAATGTCCATATTTTGTTGAGATGAGCTGTTATTTTTCACAGTACTTTAGCAGTAAAACATTGCGTTTATCGCCGCTTTATGACTGTGTAACAAATGGTAATTCAAAATAAATGGCAACTCTACACGAACATTGAGCGTCACCCTCTTCCATGAGCAGACCTGGGCCAGCTGGTTGGCTGTGGCTGGCAAACTCATTCAAGGCAGGCGGATGGTTACAATTCCCAAAAGGGGGGCGTGTGAGGGGTACGGCAGAGTTAGTCTGAGGGATACAAGATGGCTGCGGAGTGGCCTGCGGTGCAGGAGAGGGTGTGCGAATGCCAGCGAAAATCTGGCCCAACATCTGTAACATCTGCAGCTCTCTGGAATGTTCCTCCTCTCTGCGCTTATCCTCAGCCTGAAGTCGCTGCTCTTCCAGCCTGTAGAAGTTGTCTTCCGCCTCCATGCTCTGCTCCAAGAACTTCTCCATCAGCTTCTCCAGCGACATGTTTGCGAAACGCTTCTTGCTTCTCCGTGGCCTGCTGGACGAGGTCGAGGGCGGGTTGGTCTTCGTCAAGCTGCTCTGTTTGGTTGGAAACGAACCTTAAAGAGAAGAACACACAAATATTAACATGCACACACACATGGGAAACCAGAGCGATTAGGCTAAAGATGGCAGATCATTGCTTTCTGACGGATCAGAATAAGTTGACATACTCATGCCTCCCACTGTCACCGGAATGGGGCAGGATGGGTACTCAGTTTTGACCGGATGCTCCATAAAGGAGCATTCACCACTGCCATCCATGTGAGCCTCCTGCAAGAGTTCAGTACTCTCAGCATCTTCATCCATCGTTTCATCTCCCCCAACAGCAACACTATCAATATCCTGCCTCTCTACTAAGGACCTATTGCTCAATATCCTCTCCATCTCGTCGTAGAATTTGCACATCTTGTGGTACTGCCCATTTTTCCTGGATCCCTCCTTCGCTTGGAAATACTGCCTCTTTAAGCTCTTAACCCGTATTCTGCATTGGTCTGGTGTCCTATCGAAGCCCAGTTCGCACAAACGGTTCGCGACGTCTCGGTAAACGTGGCTGTTCCTAAAGTTTCCGTCCAGCGCTGTCTGCACGTCGTGCTCACCCCAGATATTCAACAGCGCTCTGGTCTCCATATCCGACCACAGGAAACCGCGCGTTGCATTCACTAACATGATGGTCGAAGCAATCCAAGTCGGCTTCGCATCGATAAGGCGGCGGGATCTAGGCCTCGTTTCGACGACGCTTCATGCGGTTTCCGAGCGCATAGCGACAAAGGCCTCGCAGAATCGCCGAGATTAACTGAGCTGCTTTATGCAAAGCTGCTTAGAACTTCGCCAGTGTTTACCGCGCCAACAACAGTGAGAACGTCACCGCGATGTTGTGTACTACGTCATCACAACCGTGCGCTCCACGGCTCGGCGATGAAAACAGTCAAATAACATTGAACATTTCTCCGAGACTACATTTAGGAAACAGCAATTTCACGTTGTAAGCGCAGCTTATCGTGCCGATAAATGCGAGTTGACTTACGCTCGAGAGTTTGACTCAAAGCACAAAACTGATAAAGAAATGACAAAACACAGTGCGGTCCGTAGCTTCCAGTGTGAGAACATGCGATTCGTTTTAAGCTGTTTGGAGTTCGAACGAATAAAACCAATGTATGATGCTTCGTGATGTCAAATAAACACAGTTGTGACACGTGAATACCTTTGAAATATGTACCCCAATCATAATGGATTAACGTTACACATACGACAAAGACTCAAAATGGCACGCGATATTTTAATTACATTCAAAATGCATCCAGTTAAACAAGTTTGGAAGCATTTGGACCCCAATGTGTGTATATCACGTTGCACTCGACTCTGCATTTACCTTTATCATACAGCAACACTGCTGCAATGGTAATGGTTACAGTTATCACGCCGAGAAGAGAACATTTAAGTCCATGCATTCCGTTCTTCTCAACCTACTTATAGTTTGATGAACTCCGATCTTACCAATTGCCAGACTTAGTGGCTGTTCAGAGAAAATGAAGGTAGCACGTTTGAGAAGATTCATCAAGTTCTCGGGTAAACAAACACTGTTCAGGAGGAGGGCGAGATCTGTGTTTGTACGGGGATTAGCTGCGGTATCCAGTCAGATAACAGGAACAAAGTTCGAGATTTATTCTGATTATAGATCTGTTACACTCGATCAGTCACAAACAGTGGAATTGTCCTCCCTCTATAATCGTCAGACTTCCGCTGACGCTCTGCTTTGTCGCTTACGCGTGATGACATACGCGATATTCAGTCCATATTTGACATAAAATAAACCCAGGACAATGCTACTCGCTGTAGCGAAGGCTGGTTACAATGATATTTTAAAAAGGCAATAACTGCGATATTTATTTAGCCCCGCCTTTACTGTTTACTTCCTGTGACGTTGGCACTCGAGCTAATTGCCCCGCCCACCACCGTTGGAAAAGAAGTCTGATTAATTTCTGCGAATCGGTTCCTTTGAACAGTCCACTTGAAAAACAAGTTACAAAAGAGATTCGTTGATTTTAGTCAGGGTGCAATCACGTAATTATATATCTGGCATCGTAACATACTCCTAAAACCTTTTTAAAAATACGTTTTATTTAAAGCATATTTATTGTATTCACCGGTGTCCCAGCTGCTGTCATAATTCTGATAAATAAATAAAATAATAACTATAACATTGACATACAGTTCATTTACTTAAGATTTATGAGCTCAAATATAATTTGGAGCGATTTAGTTCTTGATCGAATCTTTCAGAAAGGGATTGTTCAGTTCATTGAAAAGATTCGACTCAAAAGAAT
>JAUYWG010000042.1:4715484-4738425 GCA_034779775.1 Enteromius afrohamiltoni
TGGTATGAATGGCACGGTACGGTATTTATTGAATAATTTACATAAAAAACAAAACTAATTAAGAGGCTCAAAAAAAATTTACATGAACACTGAAAAATGTTGCCAAGGGGGTCTGGATAGTCGCTAAATATAGAGACAAAGTCGCTAAGTTGGAAACACTGATCTGTATTGACAACAGACCGAAAGAATGATGGGCACGCTTGGGCTGATGGGAATTGTAGTTCCCGCTACCTCCCGTTCGCTCCATTTGCGTGATCAAACTTTTCTCAGAAGACCTATCGTTTTATTGAGTCATGCGACCACGGTATTATCGGAAAAATTTGATAATGCGGTATGACAGTATTTACAATACGTTACATCGCTACTTATTGGTTGAACTCATTCAGTAAACCTGTACTTATTCCACAAATGAACTCAACGAACATGAAAAATGGTACTAAATGGACTGACATCACTGTAGCACGTAAATTATATTGATGTAGGGCGGGCTCACATCAGTCCCTACTGGCAATGTGAATGCAACCAGAAAATGGCCCTAGGGGAAATTTAATTCTCGGGGACCACACTACACCATGATCTAAGTACATGCGACGCCATGAAGGTATCTTTTCCATGTTAATCTGAGTTTTGTCCTAACTAGTCGCTATGGCAACACACAAAATTTCTAATTTAGAAAGAATTTTCTATTTCATTTAGAGAGAAATGTGCTTCCAGAGAGAGCCCGCACCACACACGGATCTGATTGGGTGTGATATTTGATTGATTCTGTCGTGTAATGGTGTCACATTGCCTCTACTGTGGACACTCAAATTGCTTGTCATTGGAATCATGTTGCATCGAGTATAGTTAGGACACAGTGTTAGCTGTGGCTACTTCTTATAACAAGATCATTTAACCACTCAGAGCAAAACCCCCTAATAACAGTTTAATATACTGGCATGTATTTTAAACCTAGGTTTTTAGTATCAGTTACCTGGTTCTCCAGTTTTTCCAGATGGTCCGGGAGGTCCTACTTGACCAGGCTGGCCAGGAAAGCCAAATGTTCCTGGTCGTCCAGGTGTTCCTATCTCTCCTTGAAGACCCGGAGGACCAATTTCACCTCTAAGGCCAATCATACCCGGCATTCCCTCCATACCTGTGTGGCATTGCATCCTTTAGTGAGTCTCAAGAACAATGGATTCATCATAAACAGACTGTCACTTCCAAGCTTCTAGGTGGAAAAGCAGCATAAAAAGTAGCATGCACAACAATGGACCGTAGATTGTATTTGTTTTACTGACACTCTTAAAAGATTTTTTAAAGCTATGACCTTTGCATGCAATAGGAACAACCTAGAACAGAAAGGTTTGCTTACACAAACTATGAAACCAGCCTGAAAGTTTTAAATATTTTTCAAAGACTGCTGGCTCTATAGATTCAGCATATATCCATCACTATAGGTTTGACAGGTGGGTTTCTTACCTTGGTGTCCTTGAGGTCCTGGATCTCCTGGAAGACCAGTAACACCCCTCTGTCCAGGCAATCCTGGGTCTCCAGCGGTGCCAGGAGAAGCTCCTAAAACTTCACCATGTTCACCTTTTCCCCCTAAAAGACCATCCGAACCTGGTTTACCAGAAAGGCCTGGAGCTCCTTCCACACCTTTGGTGCCAGGATATCCTAAGTCACCCCGAGGTCCAACAAAACCTATGTAGACAAAATCAAATGATCAGAGTTGAGAAAAGGAGACAGGCAAAAGTATACATAACAATGATTTAATAAAATGCAAAGAAATGCAAAGCCTCCCAATGCTTACCTCTAGGCCCAGGTGGGCCTCCTCTTCCTACTACACCTTTCAGTCCTTTGGCTCCAGGTTCTCCTAAAAGACCTGGTGAGCCTTTAGGACCCTGCAGTCCTAAAACATACATATATAGGCAGCCATAACGTAACAATAAATAAATAAATTACTAGATTTTTTTTCAATAATAAAATAATATTAGGTATTTTACAGTAATAAAATTTTTTTTTAAATAATACATCCATTACCAGGAAATCCATCTAACCCTGGAAGTCCAGGCTGCCCTCTCTCTCCAGGCTGCCCGGGATCACCAATACATTCCACTATAATAAGATTAACATGATTGAAAACACAATTTTAAAGTGTTATTTTTGCATCAAAATCATGTATGATCAAACATTTTGATTTGTATGGAGCAAACTAAAATACAAAAACAGAAACTGTCATACTAGAACTAGAATCTGTAGCTTTCTTAATAATAAAAACACACCTAATGTTGAAGTTTTAATAAAGTTATAAACTGAATTAAGAGGTCCAGGCTAGCCCCACCCCTGTGTTAATGGAGTTAAAAGGTGGACATTTTCTGGTCCTGTTATTGGTTATTGTCTCGGGGTGTTTACATACTTTATCACAGGTGAAGTCAATTGTGAAACAGCTGTGTTGTCATCAGCATTTCTAAATTTCTGGGCGTTTTCAAACTGCTGGGTGTTTCTCAATCATGCAATGAAAATGATCCCCCTGACCTAACCCTACCCCTAACCCTACCCTCACTATGATGTCAGCCAATCAGGTGACATTGTGTATAAACGCCTGTGCCTGTGTTATTGCACTAATTTTGACAACACTAATAAAAACCTTTACCTGGAATACTCCACTGATCTCCTCCTTGTGGGCTACAGTCTCCTGTAAAACACATGTAAGATAGATATTAATAAATAGAATAAAAGAAGGGTATACATTTAAAAGGAATCCATTCATTATAAAGAATAATAAAATTGACAAAACACAACATTACAAACACTACAAATCAATCATTAATAAAAACTATAACAGTATATCATTGATATTCAAATAAGACTGTTACACACCTGGAGGACCAGTTAACCCTTGTTTTCCCTCAGCACCAACTTGTCCGTCGTCCCCAGGAAGGCCCCTTAGACCTTTAGTCGCTCCAAGAACTTGACCAGGTTGTCCTATTGGTCCTACTAGACCTGGAGGACCATCCTCACCTTGGAATCCTTTGTCTCCAGCCTCACCCACAGGACCTTCTCCCTGCAGGACAGTAAGCATATAGATAATAATGAATTACACTGCACAGTTTGGTTTGAACTGGCATCACTTGATAAATACAAAAAAATACAAAACTTTTTTATTTTCTATTTAGTGCTATTTTTGAGTGATCAGATAAAGACTCACAATAGGTCCTTGAAAGCCTGGTTCACCATCTCTTCCATCAAGCCCAGACCATCCTTGCACTCCTGGAGAGCCACTTGCACCTGGGTCCCCTGGGTCACCATGTTGTCCTATGTTTCACAAGTGCAGGCAAAATATTAACATGTATATCTATTCACATAGCATGTTATGGAAGATTATTGCACCTTTCTGAGTAGCGACTCTCAGTTCTCCTTTTATGCCTTTGGGTCCAGGTGATCCTCTTAGACCAGGGAAACCCTGTAAAATTGAAAAATTTGCCAATGCAAATGCATTTTGCATTAGTAGATGCAAAGATTTTGAGAAGGGTTTAACAGTAGCCTGAAGATCTCCAAATGGGGGCGGGAACTCCAAAACGGGGTAAAAGCTCCAAAATAGGGCGTGGTTTCCTCCCATTAACACAATTTTTTTCAGTGCACAATCACAGTGTTAATTTCCGACACTATCCTAACCCCTGAACCTACCCTACCACCTGACTCATTTTTTGAGTTGCCACCCTATTTTGTAGATCTCCAGTCTGGATTCTGCAGTCTGTAAAACTTCAGATTTTGGAATTTCATGTGATCCTAAAGGTATAGTTCATCCAGGAAATAGAAATTCAGACATCATTTACTCATTCTAGTTGTTTCAACCCTGTATGACTTTTTTTCTTCTGTTAATAAGATATTTCATAGAATGTTTTAACCAAACAGTTGCTGGTGTGTCACAGCCGGTGGTGACTATTTCCATCTTTGCCATTGGAGGGAACTCTCCTGGAGTCTTTGTGTGTATATGTGGGAGTGTGTTCTGGACTACATTTCCCAACAACCATTGCACTCATTATTGAGGTATTACTGTCAGCGGTGTATAATAGTCTTATTAGCCTCACACTTTAAATACCCGGTTCATTTTGTCTTTTGTTGCTTTTGGGGCAGTCATGGCCTAATGGATAGAGTCGGATCTATAACCCAAAGGTTGTGGGTTTGAGTCCCAGGTCCAGCAGGGATTGTGGGTGGTGGGAGTGAATCCAAGCACTCTCTCCACCTACAGTACCACTACTGAGGTGAGACCCTTGAGCAAGGCAACATTCCCCCAACTGCTCCCTGGGCGCCACAGCACTGGCTGCCCACTTGTCCGGGTGTTTGTCACGCCCAACTGGAGCTATGAACTAGAGACTATGTGTGATACTCCAGTTTCTATGTACTCTGTGTTTTTTGTCTGTCTTCATGCCCGGACTTCATTTCCCAGTATGCACCTCTCCCCACAGCTGTTTCTAGTTTGCTCATCATTCAATCAGTCCCACCTGTATAAATACCAGTCTGTTTGTTTGTCGCCCCATGGACTCTGTTTACCCTGGTTTTTCAACCCCCGTTTACTCT
Source organism: Enteromius afrohamiltoni (assembly GCA_034779775.1). Classification (NCBI taxonomy): domain Eukaryota; kingdom Metazoa; phylum Chordata; class Actinopteri; order Cypriniformes; family Cyprinidae; genus Enteromius; species Enteromius afrohamiltoni. Next base: position 4,720,048 of record JAUYWG010000042.1, read on the forward strand.
TCTGCCGCTGCCTCAGCCTCAGAGAACGCTGTTTGCCGGTCCTGACGTTTTTTGTAGCTGAGCTGAGCTGGAATAAATTCCCTTGCACTTGAACTCGCACGTTTCACGTACCTCATTGTCACAGTTCATGACAAGGTAGCCTTTACTTTCGTAGTATTTTATTTTTGTCCATGCTATGGATGTCAGTGGGTACCATTAACTGTCTGATTACGAGCAAAATCACACAGTTTCGGAACAACTAATTTCTGGGTGCACTTTTCTTGAGCAAGACATGAGAACATGGTACATGTCTACTTACAGGCATCCCATTCACACCTCTGGTTCCCGGATCTCCCTGATCACCCTGCTGACCCCACTCGCCTGCCATGCCAAAGTCCCCAGCATCACCAGGAGGACCCGGAGGACCAGGTGGGGATTTTACATCACAATCACAAAGACCATGGTCACCTGTTCAAAAAATAAAAATCATCACCATTATAGCAGAATTTACAAAGACAACCAATGCCTTCTTCATTCAGTTCTTCATTATGCTTACGCAATAACATGCACAACTTGAAATGATCTTGTTCAATTTTCTTTTTCTTTTTTTTAAAACCCCATTCTATCTTCATGACATCCAAATAACACCAGCAGTTTATTACCCGATCTGCACTGATCTTACCCTTTGGTCCCTTTTTCCCTGCACTTCCTGGACGTCCACGATATCCTGGTGGTCCTTTGAAGAATTCTTCCACTGTACAAAGACATTCAGAATCTTTAATACTTATTTGTAGTATTCCGTATCAAAGTCTCTATTAAGAAAGAATGCCTTAAACTGATTAAAAGACTATAACAAGGTTTGAATTGTTTAAATCACTATATGTATGTATATCAAGGAATTATGGGAAAAGCAGTTAGAGCAGAGAAATATTAAGCAGTACATCTGATTTCAACACAGATAATAATAATATAAGAAATGTTTCTTGAGCAGCAAATTAGAATAATCTCTAGAATCATGTGAAACTGAAAACTGGCGTAATGAAGCTAAAAAATCATCAGGGATGAATAACATCTGAGATTTGTAATTCTTTTGTATAAATATGAAAATGCTTTATTAGAATGGCATTTAGTGATGGCAGCAGGTTTCGTTCTGGTTTATAAATTCACACTTACATGATCCCTTGGGTCCAGGTGGTCCAGGAAATCCAAGCAGCCCATCGGGGCCAGGTGGCCCAGGCTCTGTGGCAGGATTACCAGGTTCTCCATCTTCACCTTTGGCTCCCTTTAATCCCTGTGGTCCATCTGGACCCCATAAATACACTGTGAATTATAAAAACAATCATATCATTCCAGAGTTTGGTTTAAGAAAAAAACTTCATTCCATTATTTTGTTATTAATGCCAACCCCACATGACTTTCCTTCTTCTGTAAATGAACAAATAATGGTGTTTACACTGTTCTTTCCTTTACTAAAAGGTATACCACTGGCTGTCAAGCTCCAAAAGCTAAAGATGAAGCATCATAAAAGTACCATAATGCATCTCAATTCTCTCTGCAATCGATTCTGAGCTTAGTTTTAAGAGCAGATGGCACTGCATGCTTTAGAAACATTTGCTCTCAGCTCCTTAAACACATGACACTTAAAGTTAAAATAATCATTCATAAAGTTAAAAAAGGTGGATGAATTACGATGAATTACAAGAGTGTTCACAGTAGGTTGTGTTTAAATTAATCTTGAGTCATAAATGCATAAAGGTGCCAGTAAATTTAACCCCTCAACTGAATGCACTAACAAGCCTAGAGAGCCATCTGCTGTTGTAAACCAAGTTTACAATAGATTCAAGAGAGTTGTGATGCATTAAGAAAATCACACAATCGGTCCAGTAACTGTTTTATCGTTACACCCCTACAGATATTTTAAATTGAAAAATACCTGCTTGTTGTTCAGTAGGAGGGGGACCTTGGAGACCCGGCATTCCTTTAGCACCCTTAGCACCATAATTTCCAATTGGCCCACGCTCTCCTGGAGGTCCTGGAGGACCCACTATATAAGCAAGAGAAACAGACAAAAGCAAAGTAAGAAAAATTGAGAAACTTAACTGTTTATCGAAAGTTGGATTAGGACTACTAAAATCGCAGATGTTAAACCGCTATTATCTTATTTGGATTATTTTTAGTACCTTCAGTACCACCAATAGGATCGATCACCTCTCCAGGTTCTCCTCTCTCTCCCTGTTGAATGATATGCATTCAAGTCATGAAATTTTTGAAGCAGATTGAATGGTAAGGTTTTACATGATACAGTGGTAAACCAGAAACAGATTCATACCTTGTGGCCAAAATTTCCAGGGAAACCAGGTTGTCCAGTCTCACCCTGTAGGAATGGAGAGAGACTTGCTTAAGAAATAATAGTCCACACACATGCACAAATGCCAATGTGGGAAAATTATCAAAATGACATACCCTAGGTCCTGGCAAGCCATTTCGTCCTTGGAATCCCTGTAATTAATAACAATTGGTTAAATATTTTATATACGAATATTAAATGTGTGTATATCCAAAAATAAACTAAAAAAACATTCAGACGAATGTGAATTCAAAACGAACAAAAAAGGTAAATGTCTATTTCATGATGTGGCTGATAAAGACCTAGCTGTTTGATACAGTGTCATTATTGTATTGTACACAGTGTTTATTATTACTATTATTTTTGAAACATCTGTGCATAGGGTTAATTAAAGAGATTTTAGCACTTAATCAATCATACCCGTTGTCCTGGAAACCCTGCAACACCAGTCTTTCCTTTGGTACTTAAATACCCCTAAAATGATTGAAAATACATAATACTGTTGTTAAGTTGCTGCTCTGTAGATTCACTACCAGCTATTTTCAAGTAGATAAGATTGACTTGAAAATAATAGAGTGAATCTACAGAGACGTTGGAAGGAAAAGGAAAAGGCATAAGCAAAAATAAAAATATTATAAAATATTATAAAATCGGACCAAAGTTATGCAAAGCTATTCCAAACCCCACTATAACGCTGGGTTTTCATTCCTAAAATTCATTTTTGTTTTCAAAAAAGCCACCTACCACATTTCCTGGTTCACCTTTAGAACCTTTAAAGCCTTTTTCACCCTGTTAAAAAAATGAGAGAGATGTAAATTACAGTAGACTGATCACTCGCTCCCCTGAGAGAAAATAGTGGTTATATTCTCATGAACTCCTGAACATGATTGTCCTTCTTGCCTGGGATTCTGGAGGGATTGTACGGACTTCTGAGTAAGGTCCTGGTGGGCCCGGCTCTCCATTTTCGCCCTGCAGTGTGAATATAAAATGCATATCAGTGCAGTGCAGATTATAGACCCTGATATTAGTCTAATATAAGAAACAAAAAAAATTGTCTCACCAATTCTCCTTTCATTCCTTTTATTTTTTTACTGCTTTCGCCCTGTACAGAGACATTAACATCAATTGGAAGATGTTTATTTACCAAAGCAATGGCGGCTCCACAATTTTTTTTTGTGGGTGCTAAGGGGGGGCTTAACAGTTCAGAGCAGGTGCTAAAACAACTAATTAAATTTAGAGAAAGTAACAAACACCTCAACTTTAGCTATCAATTTTTTATACACAGCAGCATTCAAAAAAGGCATATTAGACATTTTTCTGTGGTATTAAACCTCTCATATGCCGTTGTTATTATTAATATAGCCTACTAATGCCAACTGCCAGATATGACACTTGCAATGTAATGTAATTTATTAATTGATATAATAATCAATAGAGAGATTTTTCTTTTTTCAATTCAATAAAAACATTTTTTTTTTTTTTTACAATTCATAAAACTAATTCCACTCGGGCACACGTGCAGGTGCAACCTATTCTGTGATTTGCATGGAATCATGTTATAATAGCCAGAGATAAGCATAAGAAAATTAAAATAAAACATGGTAAATCTGGTGTAATTTGCACAGGAGCGGGGCGGTCTAAAAATATCCCGTTCTTCATTCTTACTGAACACCGGGCGCTGAACTCAAATTTGTTAATATTTTTCTTAGGCTGTAATTTTAGGATGCTATTTTTTAAAATACTTTTATTATTCATATTTATTTATATATAAATATATATATATATATATATATATTTATTTATTTATATATATATATATATTTTTTTTTTACACTTCTAACATTTTTCTAGTTTGTGCGTGTTTTGTAAATGTTAAAGGAATTGTATCATGACAAGCTGATAAAATAAGAAATACATTTTTTTTTCTCTCCGTGACACTTTCTTTTTCGTACTGTGTTGGCAGCAAAATTCGTTTAACATTTTGCTGTCAACAAATTCAAGACCCTTGACAAAACGAATAAAATAACAAATACAGTATATGTCACGCCCATGTCTGTTTTGGTTTTGTTTCATGATTTCCTGTATGTCTATATTTGGTTTCTGATGGGGCTATAGCCCTGTCAAGCCCTCCTTAGTGCCACCACTGTAGCAAAGTGATGTAAAGAGTACAACATTTGCTGACATAAAACACAAAAGTAAATTATACAAATAAAATTGAGTAAAACATTTTGTTTTACATACCTTTTGTCCTTTAACACCTTTAATGCCAGTAGGACCCTAAAGAAAAACAATACAGTGAGTAAGAAGATGCTAGGTTTGGAATGGCAATGGCTGCCCACTGCTCCGGGTGTGTGTTCATGGTGTGTGTGTGTGCGTGGTTGATCACTTCTCACTGCTGTGTGTGTACACTTGGATGGATTAAATGCAGAGCACAAATTCCTAGTATGGGAAACCATACCTGGCCACTTGTCACGTCCTTTTCTTTCCATACTTATATCATTTAGAGATTCAACCAATTATTGTTAAAATGAAGTCTTTATTATGGATGCCTGATTCATTGGTTCACTTGATTTGTTCAAGAGGTTTTGCAGTTATGGTTGTATTTATTTTTGTTAAAAAAATTGAGCAAAACAGACTATACTGCCATATTGTGTTTAAAATTCAACACAATATTACCTTTTTTATTGAAATTAGTTAGATATTTGTGAAAATAACACGTTGTGTGATATTTCTGAACTTTACAATTTGATATAAATATAAGACAAAAACACATTTCCTTGCCTTTGTGTCCTGAATTTTAGGGGTATATAATTGCATTCTATTGGCTGCATCACACAGTTGTCCTGTATCATTTTTATCAGTAACTCCATGTAATGCAAAGTGTAGAGGTCTGGGGCAGGATGTGTTAAGTGCACTGAAAATGGTAACACATTATTTTTTCCATGCATAATCACACCAAATTGAAAAGTAACACTGACAGCCCTAATTCTAATTCTAATCATAACTTTTGCTATATCAGTTATCTTATTGAGTGTGTCACTAACTCACCCAAGAACCTTGTGATCCTGGCATTCCTCTGTACCCTGGGTTACCAGTTGGTCCCTGTAGGGGGAAATAAAGGGGCTGTTTATGCAACAACATTTTCAGCCAAAAACAGGTAACTTTTTATGCATCCAGCTATTTTTGTGCTATCCAGCTTATTTTTCCAGCTATTCACGTATATTGAGGTTGTATATTCATGAAAGTTCATGAAACAGTGGGAAAACTTTTCTGTTTTTGACTCCATTGTTGTTGACTAAACACAGCCTCAGTTTCAGTCATAAGACAAATGATAAAAATCACACTTACAGCAAATCCTGGAAAACCTGGTGGTCCTGGATCTCCCTGTAATACGTCGGAGAAGTATGATTAATTTTTAAAAATGAATTCAAATGCATTTATTTAATCTATATTAAACGTAAACATAATAAAGGGTTAGGGTAAACTAAAACTGGTGTCTGTTATCCTGTCCTCTTACCCTTAATGTTTCCATATAGACCCACACATCCAAAGGGTCACCCTTCTCTCCCTTCATTCCTGGCCGGCCCTAAAGAATATTACATTTAAGCATAAGCATGTACACAGAGACTAACTGATTAAAAAACAGAAAATAAAAGCATTATGGGATAGATGGGCTATATATAAATAAGCACTCATACTGATATTCCACTTTCACCAATGAGTCCTGGAAGCCCTGGTGTTCCTGATTCTCCCCGGGTTCCGTTACAACCGTCAGCTCCTGGTTTTCCACGAGGCCCAGGCGGCCCAGGATGGCCCTGATGGGAGATCAAAAACAAAGACATGATCAGCATATTCTGTTTTACCTTCAGTGAGCCATATTGGACAAATAAATCCAAAACAAAGCAGAGTTAATCATGGTATTTCACCTATATTACCGGACAAATGGCTTTTTTATTCCAATTATTAGTTTTAAGAAATGTACTTATTTATTAAACATTTAGTACAGTCATTTAGTACAACTCTTTTTGCCAGCATTAAACGTACTGATATAAACAAAACGGCACTCACCGGAACACCATCTGCTCCATTAAAACCTGGAACACCCTCCATTCCCTAAAGAAAGACACAAACACAATAGCATTTCATCTCATCTCATGTAAAGTTTACTCTTTAACTCACTCTCAGAAGTACTCGTCTTATAGAGAATAACAATGATGCAAACATGGCTAAACCTATAGAATTTATGTATCACTGAGACATTGTGTGTATTATTGCTGCTTCTGAAATATTTAAACTTTTGTGGCTAGACCTTATGCGACCATCACACTGAATCTAATCAAATGCTAAAAATATAAGGTAAAAACGACATAAAAATGATTTCTAGACTAAAATCCTATTTTATTTTTTTTTTATCAAACTTAGCAGTGGTCATTTTGTGTCAATATATACAAATATTGATTATTCATTAATTTTTTTAATCAAGGTTAATAAGCAGAAGGTAATTTTCACTGTAACAGCCATTAGGAAGCGATCATACATGAATGCTGAAAAGATCTAAACCTATTTTGTTAAGTTCTTCGAGAGCAGTCGGAGAGACTCACCACACTTCCTTTTGGACCCATATAGCCTCCTCTGCCACGGTTTCCTTTCTCTCCTTTAGGACCCTGAAGGCCATGGTCTCCTGTTCGGCCGTTAGGGCCTGTGGGCCCCTGAGGACCAAGGAGTCCAGGCAATCCCTGCAGATAACAAACAGATATTTACAAATGAATTGAAATGACATACAGGTTTGAATAAGATAAAAGTAGGTTCATTTATGAGCATTTATTTATGTAACAGGTGTACCTGATTTTGTTTTGCCCTAGTGTAATAAGTGAAACATAAAACAACTATAATTTACATGATAATTTATCAGAAATGTCAACTAATCATTATTTTCAGTAAAATTTAAAGTGAATCATTTCTGCAGTGAATTTCATTGTGAAGTGCACAGAAATATGAAACCTGCAATGCAATATGAATAATTCCAATGCTGCACTGATACAACAAACCATTATATGATAAAAATTATCTTATTAAAATATAAATATTTATCATGTCAAACACTGACTAGTTTATGATTGTAAACTAACACAGCTAGCAATATATATAAACTAACATGCATTTGCTTTTCATTTAAAAAAATGACCACTAGATGGCAAATTCTGTTAACAATAAAGCTCTATAGCGCAATCCAGTGCTCTCAACACCACATTGCACATATATTTTAAGGGTGAGAAAAGCTGTGAAGTAATGTGCCGAGGTCTTTTTTAGGTTTAAACATTTGCTGTTCCTTTACTTGATCAGAACTCATTGATGAGCCAAAGCATGCATCAATCAAACATCTCCCTGAGGTACATAACAGCTTCTAACTCTGTACAAAAAAAAGAAATAAAAAGGCATTCTTACATGTTGTACTGTGATATTAGACGTGCGCTGTGGATTCTGCCCTCTTGTGGATCTAATCAAATTAAACTTTTCAGTGAGTTTCTAATGGAAGTGGATGATAAAACAGGCTTGTGTTTATGCTGATGTCTAAAGATTTTCATGGGTAAGATTTTAAAGTCACTGAATAACCCAAGTTCTACTATGATGGGACAGATAAACAGACGCCCTGAAGTCTAGTGCACACTTAAACCCCCTACCCCTAATCCACAGTCAGCCAACTGATCTGAGATCCTGTTAAGACTGAAGGAGAAGAACAAGAAGGATGCATTTCATCTGATCAAAGAAAGTACTATGAACTGGATGCCATTCAAACGGAGCACATCTACGTCAACAAAGCATAAAACAACATCCCAGGTTAAGAGAGGCATCTAAGTAGCATGCTGGTTATTTAAAAATACTTGATGGCACTGATTTTAAGTATGGAGGCCTAAGATGCAGAACACGTTTATTAAAACTTCACTTTATTTACTTAACAACATCAACTTACAAGATTGCTTAGAATCTGTTGGCACTGATTTATTTGTGCCTTTTAGGCTCATAAATATTAATTATGTTACTGCATTTGCAAGTTCTTTTTCTGTACGGGTTAAAAAAATGTTTTCCAATTTCGGTTTCCCCAGGCTTTTTAATGTTGTGGAAACCGTGAGTGTTTTTAGAGAGCAATTTAATTATGATAAATTACGTGTAATTTTCTTCAGGAGCTGAAGAGCTTTTAAAAAGTGGTAGGGACAACTCCAACCTTGGCAAAAAGTGGCTGGGACATGTCCCACCTGTTCATACATAAATTATACCGATTCGGACAGATGGAGAGAACAGGTCCAAAAGTAATCAATTAAAACTAAGGTGCCAGATTACAGCCAAGAACAAAACTTGTAGTTTTAGGTTTTTATGAAGAGGGCAGGATGGAGCATTGAGGTCTTAAGGTCCTCATCAGTCAAACAAAGGTGAATCATATACGTGATGTGTTTTGTAGGTCTGGAAGTCAAGTAATTTGACCTCTGACTTCACAGATAAGGCTCTGGCTACTGTTTAAGCTGAGCTATTTACTGAATATTACACTGCACTGTTAACTGGCTGTCTTTCAAATCGTAAATGAAACCATAGTGCATTATTCTACAGTAAACATTTCAATAAATGCAGTTTATATTTTTCCATGTTAGAGGTTTCCAGTACGTGGTTCTAGAAACATAAGACATCTCTCCGGAAATTAGACATAATATACTAAAAACAAATAACAGTGTCTTCAAAACTCCAGGGAGCAGTACAAAAAAAAAAATTGGACTACGCAATTTATTACCATGGAAATGGGGCGTGAGGAATGTCTCAATTCCATGGAAAAAGAACTTAACTGACAAATCAACTTAAACAGATTCTGTTGAATGTCTACTGAGCCTCCACAACTCCACATAAATCAAGAGTCAGAAATTAAGTTCATGTTCTCCAGTATTATGTATGAGAGCATATTGAACATTAAACCGTATCCACGAGTGACATGTTCAATGTCCCAAATTATCTTAAAAATGGAGCATTTTCCAAAATGATGTATGACTACAGATGACTACTGATTTAAGCTGCTCAGTATTCAGCAGCTGTATTATTCAGCAAATCTCTCCTTTCTCAAAAGCCACAAGTCCTCATCTCTTCTGCCAAATATATTATAAGCATTTCCAAAATAAACCAAATATATGGCTCCTTAAATATGAGTTGCCTTATAGTCTACGGTTTGTTGTAACATGTTGTAGCAACATTGTAGTAATCACCCAAACATATGCAAATGCCTAGCAACAATCTAGCAAAATCATGATTTTTTTGTAAATACAAACATCCTGTGTAATGGCCTCCAGAGCAGGTTTTCGCCCCAACATGTCCTTGATACGCTCTGTGTGTGAATACATTATCTGTCGGGTAGTTTTTGGCAAAATAAGGTATTACCATATCTGGGTTTAGTCTGTACGCAAGTCACAGTCATTGAAAATATAACAAAGTTTACCATAGATAATGTTACTCCATGATCACCACCTGGCTGTCTTACAGATTTTCTTTCCCCTTTTTTCCCCACATGCAAAACGATAATTTTCCTGCAGCCTTTAAGGTATCAAAGATCAAATACATGAGATTTGTTATTTCCTGGGCCGTCACAAGTGGCCTTCCCATGTCCTGTCCCCTACTTTGTGTCTTCCTGATTTCTTGACCCATATTTTCTGTTCTGCTCAACAGGATAAAACCAACCTGCTGTGCCCTAGAGAACCACCAGACTTATATAAATATAGCAATATATTTAAACTGCTTTCATCACTGGTTTCTGTTAAACTTGAAGTTTGCATATTTGTGGCTTGAGAAAAATGGACGGTAACATTAAAATAGTATTTAAACATGTCAGCTGTAAAACAGTTTGGGCTTAGTAAGTTTATTTGTTATGTTTATTTATGCATTTCTATTTGAAGAAATGTATTCAGCAAGGATGCATTAGATAAACTGACATTTATATTATATTACAAAAAATTTAAAATTTAAAATGTTCTTACAGAATAAAAAAAATCAAATTAAACAATATTTTTTACTGTATTTTTGATTAAAAAAAATGCAGGCTTGGTGAGCATAGGTGACTTCATTTTTCAAAAACATGAAAAAAATCATACCAACCTCCTACATGGTAATTAGTGTCATGACACATGAGGCCTTGGCTGTAATAGAACTCTTTATAACATGTACATTTAGTGAAATGAGCCAGTCATGATGATAGACAAGCATGAGCACTGGCAGTCTGCAGTACTTAAATCTGATTTGAATTCTTGGCACCCCGCTCTGCGAATGCACTCAGATGAAAAGGTTCTTGGCCCAAGTCCTATCAATCACAGATTACTGTGAAGGTGTAGAAGCGTGTGTTCATGTGGAGCCGTAACCTCCCGTGCACCTGCATAAACACAGTTAGATTAAGCCCAAGTCTCTGATTAACTTCCCCTCAAGGTGGAGTTGGAGTCTCTCAGCGTCTCAGCAGCGATTTTTATTTGTTCGCTTTGATCATCTGGCATTGCTTTTGCAGATGTGCATCTGCTTGCAAAAAAGAAGATGAAAGTCCTTCAACTCTGATGATTGCACTATGTCTCATATCTGTCCTGTCTTATCGTACTAGCACAGATGCTAATGAGGTTTGATCGGCCCAAATCAGAATCAACAAAAGATGAGAAATAATGGTCACATGAAAAGCTGCAATGCTTTAGGGAGAAAATGATGCAAATATATATACATATATATATATATATATATATATATATCCCCAAATATGTGTTTAAAAGAAAAGTTTCAACCAGCCTTCACTCAAAAAAAGGCTTAAACGATGGCAAAATCAACAAAAATGTCCTTTAAAAGGATCATTCACCCAAAAAGAGGAATTTGGCATCATTTACTCTTCTGTTCTTTGTAATATCTCCCTTGTTGTTTTCTGTTGTTATTTTGATTTTCGTGACCGCAAAAGGTATTTTTTGGTAACCCCTTAATATAGGAACCTATTCTTACAATTAACTGGTTGCTTATTAGCAAGCCTATTATTATCACATCAGCTGTTATTGGTACTTATTACACGGCTTCATGGAATACTCGATTCTGATTGGTCAGTCACCACATTCCAAGGTTTGTTATTCCAAGATAACAACCAGTAAAACTAATAACACAGGCTCATTCGAGTACTACGCATAATCTTGACCAATAGTGATTATATCACTTCGCTGTCGCTGTACATTGGCTGGCTATACATTATATTTTGCATGACCATATTCTACATCCCTACCCCTACCCAATAGCAAAACTTAACAACTACCTAAACAACTATTAATGAGCATTTAATTAATGAGTTTATTGAGGCAAAAGTTGTAGTTAATGGTTTGCTAATGACAAGAATTGGACCTTAAAATAAAGTCTTAATTTTTTTTATACAAGAAACAAGAGCTTCCCATACAAGAGCTTTGTGTGATGAAGAGCCTAAACTGAATGTCTGTCACATAAACTATTGTATGGCTTCAGAAGATTTGGATTATAACGCACAATTTGTAAGGACTACACTTTTACATTTTTTCTAGTTTATTTATCCTGTCCCCATTCACATCCATTATATAAGACAGAGATTATTCTTTAAAATATTATTATTATTATTATTATTAGTGCTGATGTTTTTTGCACAGAAGAAAGAGTCCAGGAATTCAGGAATGCAGTAAGTCTAAAATGAAGGAAGTGGAGAGTGCAGCCTGTAATGCATTTAGGAAAACAACAAACAGACATCACCGTAAGTATGCATTTGTGTGCAGAGGAAATGAGCGATTAGCCATTAGTTTAAGTCACTGACAGGTTCTGGGTGTGCCAGGTGAGAGTTAAACTCTCCCAGGGTTCTCCAGTTCAGAGTGGAGCTATAAAGCGTACAGGCCATTTCCTGTTTCTCTCACCCTCTGCTCCTGCCTCACACCATTGCTTCCTCTCTGCCCTAATCTCCTGCCTTTTGCTTTTCGCTCCTTTCATTTTACTGCATGTCTCTCAAAGATAAAATAGTTTAAATTCTACTGACAGTGTCGGACTTAACAAAAGCCAATCCTTCTTGTACTTTCCATATACCCATCTTTCTATGTGACTACCCCTCTCACCCCTTCCCTGAGTATGATAGTAATATCTCCTCAGCTCCTCCATTACCTCATCCCACAAAAATCTACAGGAAAAAAATAGGAGACACGGAAGAGTTGCGAAGGTGCGAAAGCAATACATTTAGGGGCTGTCATTTACGTTAAATGAATAGTTCAACCAAAAATTTTATTTATTTATTTATTTATTTATTTATTTAATTTTTTTTATTTAACCTGGCTCTTCCAAGCTTGGTAATGCTGGTGGATAGTGGCCACTATTTTGAAGCTGATCTATGAATTGACGTATTACGCAACTTGCCTCGTACGTGGAGTCATAGGTCAGTCAAGAAGTCAGAACTCATTGCTCTAGCAGAATATAACCGGAAGCTAGTTATTTACGTTATAATTTTAAAATGTAAAATATTTTAGTTACAAAAACCCATCGATCTGCTTCAGAGGACATTGATAACCTTAAATAAAAACCCCTATCCAACAGCATTACCATGCTTGGAATAGCCAGGATAACTAATAAAAAAAAAAATCTCCTAACTGTGTTCATCTGAAAGAAGAATATACGCCTAGGGTGGCTTGGGGGTGAGTAATTTATGGCATTATTAAAATTTTTGGGTGAACTATTCCTTTAATGTGTCTGTAACTAAAGACAATTCATAGCAGAATGATACTGGCTTACAGACAACTTATATTTGTTGGAAAGAATATTTGAATCCTTGACCTTTCAGCCAAGTAGATATTTCATTTTATTGGATATTTGAGCATTAACACATCACAAAATGCGATTGTTGAAACTGACAACCATGTCTTAACATTTAGTGTTAGAATAACTGGTTACTCAATATTTTTGTCCACTTTAGACATTCTACTAGTTATAACTAACTTTCGCTTAAAATTTAACTGACAATTAGATGCTGGGCGTCTGGCCAGAGGAGAACTAGCCCCAGCTAAGCTTGGTTTTTCCCAAGGTTTTTCCCCCCATTTTCTCACGGATGCGGTTTTGGTTCCTTGGCGCTGTCGCCTCTGGCTTGCTTAGTTGGGGGCACCTAATTTCTAACGATTATTATCGTTTGGATTACAGAGAACGTCTCAGCATTTGATTAATAAATAGTTTAATCTCGTCATTATACATTACCATCACTCTATTCTAATATTTGATAATGTTTAGTGCTTCGCTACAATCTGTATTGCTAAAATCGCTATATAAATAATAGTGATAGATTGATTGACGTCAACTATCTCTCATAAATTTGCAAATACATGTCTACTAACTCTAAGATTAGTCTGTTAGGGTAGATTTAGGGTGAGTAGAGTAAGGTTACATATTTACAAAGTTTCTAATCGTCAATATGTCTAAAGTGGACCATTGGTCACAAAGTGTTACCAAATAACTTTACCAGACTGAAGTTGCTGAAATTATTGAAATGCCTCAAAGAGTCACTTAAACCTTAATAACTGATTTTAAGTGAATTAAAGGCAGCATGGAAACATACTTTTTTTAAAATGAAACAATATTTTTTTTCTTATACCCCACTGCCTGTATTCCTTGTTTTAAAACTTATAAATATAAGCCTATGGCACAATAAAAAGTGGGTTGCACTGATAATTACTCTCAAGCTTTCATCTTCAGTGCTGTGGCCTCCAATATGAATGATGCACTATACCAGTTAGTACAGCATTGTGGTACATGTAGTCATGCAAAAGAGAAAACAGCTGGATCTGGTGGTGTAGACCATGTGAGCTGTCCCTCATAATGCCCTGGGCCTTTTTTCTGCTCTGCTCCTCATAGTATGAATCTAGACTTTACAGGCCCATTGCAGTAAATTTAAAGCAGATTTTTACAAAATGATGTTCTTAGTTGTGATATATATGAAAATAGACAGAGTCAGTGAATTATTGATTTTTATCTGCTGCTATTTTACAGAATCCATGATGCCATATGTCTAAACAAGATGTCCAGGCCCTCCAGCTGAAATATAGGCCCACAACATCAAAATACAGAAGTACACTTCATTGTACACATGGAATACTTTTTATCCATATGTTCACCAAACCGATCTTGAGTGATTGCTGCTAAAAAGCTTTTTTTTTTTGTTTCATCTGATCATAGAAGCCAGTCCCATGTGTAGTTCCAGTCCTGTCTGACAGCTGAACATATTGGAGATATGTTTTGGATGAGTGAGGAGAATTTTTCTTAAACCCTCATGAACAACATGTGCTGATGTAGAGGCTGTTTGACTATTTTTTTAAAGGTTTTCTGACCCTTAGACTTAACTATTTTCTGCAATTCTCCAGCTGTGGTCCTTGAATAGTCTTTAGCCACTCAAACTTTACTCCTCACCGTGTATATGGATGATAGAGATAGAGATGTCCTCTTCCAGGAGGCTTCGTAACATTTTATGTTGATTGGAAATTCTTAATTATTGGTGAGACTCAATTGTGTTTTGCGTGATTTGGGCCAACAAATTTGGGCTTTGTTTTCCCTCCTATATATATTTCTGTGAAACAAGAAACCATGGCTAGATAATTTCATGTCCATAAGCACCATGGAGTGCTCAAAAATGTGAATATGAATGGGAATAAAATCTTGGGGTGCCAATAATTGTGTTCAACAAGTACTGGAGAAAAAAAGTATTTCTCCATATTTTCAGTTGTTTTACTTCAATGGTAGTTTAGAATTTTGTGAATCAAAAGGATAAACAACGCAGACTTATTTTCACAGCCACCTTTGCTCAGATTTACCAGGGTGGCAATATTAGTGGAGGGCCCTGTAAATAAATGCAGACATTTGGAGGTGCACATGCTCCCAAGGTCACTGTCTGAATCAAACAGTAGCTCTCATCTGAGAAGTTGACTCAGGAAACAGGAAACACTCAGAGAGTTAAGTCAGGAAGCCCAGACAAATGCCTACACATTGAGACTACGCACTGAACTACTAGTTCACTGCTGAAATGCAGGTTCACAAAGGGCTCAGAGAAAAAAGCCATTCAAAGATACCTTTATTCCTCTTTTTTTATTCCAAATCTCTGTGCTGTCATTTTCTTATTGGAACACAAAATCAGAGTGTTCGAAGAAAATTGTTAGTGGATTTTTCCACAGATTTTTGACATCCATCAACAATCCATGAAAATGTTGAGTTTCCTCACCCACTTGTGTAATATTATGTTCTAAGGCAGAAATCCAAGCAGTAGTGAGCAGATCCAGCCCCAGGCCTGGATCATGTTAGTCATAAGAGCTCTCTGAGGCCTAAAACCTCAGTGGAGTGGTGCTTCCTCCTTACATTCACATCACATTATACTTACAACAGGACAACATTTTTGTCATTGCCTTGACCCACAGACTTTTATTTTAAAAGTGCATTACATTACTGCACCCAGCATAGAGACAGAAATACCATCTAGCTTTTTATTTTAAACCAAAATATTCTTTTAGAATCAACCAAGATGGGCATTGACAACTAACTGGCTAGCATATTTTTATACTAAGAACATCTGCAACAGACAAGGGCTAGATGACTCACTTTTCCTGATTATAGTACAAGAGAATGAGACGGCACTCCAGGTGTTTACCCTTGCTCTCTTTGTTTTTACAAATTCTCTAAGGCAGCACCAGAAAAGCATTAACTGCAAAAGAAATATACTACCCATCATGAGATTACATGTGACATCATCATCATGTTCTGGAGATGAATCACTCAAGCAGGTGCAGAGGGTCTCACAGGGTTGGGTTGGATGCTGTGTAATGCTCACTCAAAAATTTTGTTTTTGCTATAAGCTGAACTACTTGCTAGGAAAGAATCGTCAGACACCAGAGAAGAAACACCTAAAATCAGGATGCTAACTTTCGTTGTCTAACTGGAGTAAGATTTTGATAACATGGACTGAACCAGTAGGTAACCTTCAAAATGCGCAGATTTCAATTGCGAATTGAAAACACACTTAATGGAAATGTGTCAATTTCGAATAAAAACTAATATATTGCAAAAAAGTAGTTATGCCCGCATAAAGTGTTTTTTCAGGCAATTCGAAAAATGAGGCAAGGCAATTTCAGGCAATTCACAAATGTAAACTACAATGGAAATGTTTTTTTTTCGCATTTACAGGTCACATGGCTTACGTAAAAAGTCATATGATTATTCTTCAATGTATTATAACCTCCAAGAAACACATAATATGTGTCCGTTCAAGAGTTTAAATGGCTTTCCCTGACATTAACGCTTAGAAAATTTTAACTGCATGCTTGCTGTGCCGTTCGACACTGTTTGCCCCAGTATTGCATGGCTGGAGTGAACATGGCAGTGTGAGGTCTAAACCATTACTGAGTATCTCTCACCAACCTTCGCAGATTTCCATCATTGGGAAGGAGCAACTATGGATGTATTTATGCAAGAGGGAGAGTGATGCCAGAAGACTTGGCACTTACAAGATGCAAATCCAAGATGCATTACACAATTACTGTATAATGAGTTAGAACTGTTGTTTAAATTTCTATTCATTTGTTCGACATCTCTGTCAGTCTTGTGTCATTTGGATACTAAGCACTGATATCTACACTGAGGGACAATTAATACGGAATAACGTCATTGGGGATGTGCAGATCTGTACTAAGTAAACAGTGGGCAACTCACGTAATGTGAAACATGCTAGCGATGTCACGACAATGAGGAGATGTCTAAGTGACTCAGCGAATCAGGTCCAATACTTCGCTTAGACGTTTTGGCTGAGGGTAGAAAATATTTCAGCATGATGAAAGAGATACAGTTCATGAAGAGCTGAATTTAAAAGAGAGCTCAGCTGTCTGTACCTACCCAGAGCTCTGCCAGGAACACTGTCTTTGGCTTTAAAAGGTAAATGTGAACTTCATTCTTTCAACTTCCCCAAATGGGTGCCAGTAAACACAGACACAAAGACAGACTGAAAGAGAGAAAAAGAGAGAGAGAAAGAAATAGAGACTGAGTTGGAGAAAAGGAGTGTGAGGAAGTCCAGACCTCTATGTTCATCTATGTTTGTATGTGCATTGTTAATGCCATGCCAACAACTGTACAAAATTATACACACACTCAGATCCATATACAGTCATGCTGGGCTCTCCAGGGGTCAACTGAGTTTTAAAATAAAACCAGTCAATTAAAACTCTGTTCCCACGACTTTCTGAATTCACAATGCACTGAATGTTTCACATTTACATATTTTACTGATGCTGTTTATGTGTCATTCAGAGGGCTACTTGTATTTCTTATTTTTTTAAACTAATAAGAAATGGAAAGCATCTAATGGCTGTTGTACAAAAAGACCATAAATATCAATTTGGTCAGGGTGCTTGATCTCCATCGGGAGAATTCAGGAAGGCCCTCTAACAAAAAAAATATGGGACATACGGCCAAAAACGTGACTTTTCCCCTTTAAAACACAAGCAAATAAACATTCTTAAGACCAGAATATATTATAGGTCACTGTGGGAAAATCTTACTGGATCTGATTCCAATTGAGTCTCTTCAAAGTTTTAGGCCAAAGTTTAAGGGCCAAAAGTAGTGTCATGATGGGTCATAGATTGAACTGAACCTTGTGACTTAAATTTTTATTTAACGTATACCACAGACTACAGCTTGCAGACACTTTTATCAGAACATTTATCATGTTTGGTTGATCAGTACTGAGAGCAGGTTTTATTTTATACAGTGAAAAAGTACAAATATAAATACAAAAATCGACCAAAAAAGATAGATTTGATAATAACAGTATTTAACAGTTAGTGATACGTGCTTTTAATGATAAGTTTATGTGTTATTATGTGTTAAAGGAACTGTATTTACTGCATTTGAATCCATTCAATAACACTTTTAGCTGTAGCTTAGCATAGATCACTGAATCTGTGTAACGGATCACGTGAGTCGTTCGGATCCATTTGCAACGTTTTATTAGAATGGTCAGACAGGCGTTGGTCGAATAT
>JAUYWG010000042.1:4739129-4758701 GCA_034779775.1 Enteromius afrohamiltoni
GCCGAGGTACGTGAGCCAAAGGAGTCCGGGTGGGAACATTAATATTCCGGCGAAGGTTCCCGCTGCCGCTGTCCAGAAAGGGCCACAGAGGAGCGATTCGTAACAATCTGATTAGACCATTAGCATCACTCTCAAAAATAACCAAAGAGTTTAGATATTTTTCCTATTTAAAACTTGACTCTTCTAATATCATTTACGCTATTACAATGCGTAATATCTTATTTTTGAATAAGAGCTAGGGCAAAACTTCCATATATGGTGTTCTGACATAGACATAATGTATTAATGCATTCTGTGTTAAACACTACAGTTGCTTCATGTCACTAAATGTTTAATGTTCCTCTGGAGTTATATTTGGGGACTGTGTCCCAGTTGGGGGTTGCAGTTCATTAAATCTCCCACTGGAGCTGATTTTATTTAGTCTATGACTAATCTTCACAATGAAATATCTCCGGTCCTTGGGAAAAGCGATTGTCCAAATACACGTGAGGCTCTAGGGTTGCTTCACACAGATGCAGCACATATATCCCGGGTCCCTTCTTTCACTGGTGCTGTTTTTTTCCCAGAGTATTTACACAGTGTTGCTGACTGGGCTAAAGGACTAGAGCGGTTGCCATGGTTCATTCTGTTGGTTTAGTAATAGATAGCTCCCTTAAGGAAGGCAGGAATCTAAACAGGATGGTGGAGAGATGGATACAGAGAGAGGCACTAAATGGGTGTCTGATAATGTCAAAATTTTAAGTGTCATACTTGTCTTAAATCATGTTTAAGCAATATGTGTAATGGGCCAAAAAGTATTTGGACATTTTTGCCACAATATAAATGTTACAAATGCGTTAAATACAAATTATTAAACCAAGTGTCAAACAAGTTATTCAAGACCTTTTCTCAAAACTAATTTCCCTTTTCTGCCATTTTTATATTTATTTTACCAAACTGGTGTCAAAGTTAGTTTTCTGAAGTCTCAGTTCAGCTTTGATTCACCCAGGTTTCTTATAAAAGTCTATGGACGTGCTCTACACAGACTGTACATTACCTTCATTTTAAACTCATTGATAATTTTAGCATTTAAATCCTACCAAACAAAATCAGATCAATGCCACTTCATAAAATTGCAGTTTTGGAATGCAACAACACATTATTCTTTGTGGTTTACGTGACCAAAATCTGTGTTTATGTATAGTGGCACTTACAATGGAGCTGAAAACAGCTGCCTTTTCTTAAATAGGTGACTAAATAAAGAGGTGTTCAACCACTAAAACTGAACCAAATCCCCTCGGTCCATTTTAAACACCTTCTCTTAACCTCAGAACCCAGAGCTAACAAATAATGCACATGTGAGAAAAAAAACAAAACAATGATCTTTAAATGAGTATGACTCATCAGTCAATCATTTTAACCCATGAGCACACTTGCTATGTAAATGCCGGGACACACCAAGCCGACGCCAATCAACTAGAGGCGAAAAGCCAACAGTGTTGTTTCCGCGCATTGGCTGCGCTCTAACACACTGCACAGACTACAGCCGACTGCAAACTAAACCCATGTGTTCTGTGCATGCATGAGAAGTGTTAGTGAAGTGTCTATATCAGCAGTTGTCAAAAGTAAATAATCAAAATTCAGACTGAGAAACCATAACAAAGATATAAAGAGAGAAACGCAGATATATGAAACGTAACAAGGCAGAACGCTTACCATTTTGAATATCAGTAACGTTGATAACTTTATTTCATGCAGCTCACGCTATTGTGATAATATTCACATATCGCA
Organism: Enteromius afrohamiltoni; assembly: GCA_034779775.1. Classification (NCBI taxonomy): domain Eukaryota; kingdom Metazoa; phylum Chordata; class Actinopteri; order Cypriniformes; family Cyprinidae; genus Enteromius; species Enteromius afrohamiltoni. The sequence goes on from JAUYWG010000042.1 coordinate 4,740,900, forward strand.
ATGCTTGATCACGTAATATTAGTACAGTCTTCTTTTTGTGCCGTCTTCATTTACATACTCGCTTTTATAAATTTCGCTTCCGATTCATAGGCATTCAATCAGAGGTCCCCCGACGCCTGTCCAACATGTTGAGCCCGACGAGACTCAACAAAAAATGAGGAGTGGAGCACACTAAACCGACTAGCCCAACCATCGCCCGCCATCAGCCTGACGAGAGCCAACGGCTGACTGTCGGCCTGGTGTGTCCGGGCCTTTATTTTGGTACATTTTCTTTTAATTTGTTCTATTTTTATTTTGTTCTATTTTATTTTATTTTAACTTAGTTTGTATATATTGCATATATGTATATATAATGAACTGAAGGGCACTTCACACCATTAGCAGAGATGTTGGTGTTGATTTTCGACTTCACACTTCACATACAAATGTAATCAGCATAGGGTAATTAAGATTTGTCTTTATGTAATATAAAATGTTTTCATCAGTGATAGCATTTGGCTTATGATGGCTAAGCAAGTTTTGTTAAAAAAAGTTTTATGATAAACAAGGCACAATTTTCGAAAATAATAGAAAGCAGAAGAAATATTTAGTTGCAACCACTGATGAAGTGATGAATGCTGCATGTATGCACAGAGTTTTCAAGGTAACATTTGGTCAGTCCTGCCCTTCTGTTCCAAATGCTCATACCACACACAAATGCACTACACCCTACAAAGAACACAATTCAATGGCTCTGCCCTTTGGAGGAAGTAGGGCACAAAGATGCTCACTTTGGTTTGGAATTTGCCAATTATATCTAATTTAATTTGATATTTCAAAGACTAGTCGAGTTGCATCCCAGTGATGCACTCTGTTTCTCTTGGACCTGGTCTTTAAAACAACATCCTGAAGGGACAAAGCCTGGGACAAGCAGTGGGTGCACAACTGACCCTAAGTTAAAGACAGCAATATCAACACACAAACTAACATCTGTAGACCGTGTTTGAAAACCACGTGTCAACAGTACTATTTAAAATGTTTATTTTTAAAGAAAAGAAAGAAAGAAAGAAAGAAAGGAAGAAAGAAAGAAGATGAAAATATCTCAATGACACTTTCCAGCCATAATAAATCATTTGACATTCTCCTGATAACTGGCTTGGGCTCAGAGGATGCATACTGCACATATCAGCTACACTGGGATCCTGTGTTTATTATACTTTTAATGTGTTTAGATTTGGCTGTAATTGGTCCAGACACATCATCCTTTGGTCTCTGAACCACGTGTTGCCGCACGTGCCTCACACTGCATCAAGTATTTCAATCCAGAGCTGAAGAAACAAGACATGAAAGATATTACAGTAAACAATGCAGCATGTAAACACTGAGACTGCGGCTGAAATATTTTCCTCTCATTGGTTTTGCTTCATTTTGTTTTCCAGATGCCATTTGTTTACACAGTTTCATGTCTATGTGAGTGAATGAGAAGTCTGCGGTTCATGTGTGGTGGGAGGTCTGGCTGGGCCCCCCACTTGTTGAGAAGGCGCTTGTACCCAGAGGCACCTGCCCCGTTGCCTCAAGATTCAGGAATGAGCCCTCTGAGGCTCGGCACATGAGCGCAGACAGGATCCAGCTGTGATGCAAGTGAGAATGAGACTCTGGGAAGAACTAAACCACTTCACCCGGATTATCAATAACATTACAGACCCTTTACCTTTCATATCCTAACAGACATGCCTCTGGGATTCCGAACCCTGGTTTATAAAAGCAAACACCTCTTGAGCTGGAAATATCAGGTTTCTTCTTAAAGGAAATCAGGAAATGTTTATGTCACTTTGGGTAACATGTTGTTTTCATCTTTGGACCGATAGCTCTCAATCATTAGTTAAGCATTAGGAAATACTAAATTTGTCTTTTATAAACCATTGTTCCAACATTTAGTGTTGGGTTTTTTGTTTTTTGAGTCCACCTAATTTGAGTCAGAGTCGAGTCCAAGTCTTTGACCAGACAAGTCCGAGACAAGTCTGAGTCCAAAATGGGGAGAGTCGGACTCAAGTCCAAGTCCCAAAAGGTAGAGTCCTAGTCGGTACCATTTGTCAGTATCTTAACCTTGTTTTAATCTTAAATCTAGAAAAGACCATTTAAAGCACAAGCAAATACTGAATATTGTGATAAAGAATCGAGTCAGTGATATTTCCTTAAACACTCCCTGGACTTGGCTGAACATTTTCAGAGCCCGAAAGGTTTGAGTATGAGTCAAGTCAGAATAAAAATGCATCTGAATCCATGACAAGTCAGAGTATTTTAAAAATTTTACTCGAGACTGGAATACGAGAGAGAAAACCAACATTAATATGCATTAGTAGGCAGTTTACAGGTGCAGCTATAAATGCCTCATTCTATATAGCATATATATGATGTTTAATAATTGTATTTTCAATTCATAATTTCTCATTAACAAACCAGTTATTTAGGAGTTGCAGTGATGAAATAATAAGATCATTTAGAAAATGTAAGTAAATGATTCAAAATTATTTAAATGTACATTAATACATTTTACTACTTAGACACATGATAATATTTGCTAATGCTTTATTAACACATCTTCCTGCTGTAATTCATGAATAAGTCTGGTAGTTATAAAGCATTTAGTAGTTGCCAGCCGTCTGTTTTTGTGAGCTCATCTAAAGTGAGGACTATTTATACCTTGTAAAGCAAAGAAGATGTAAAGAATAATTTTTAACAGAAAACAGAAAAGAAAAACAGAAAAGTTAAAAAAACACAACACAGAGGTACACAGAACACAGAATCTTTTTTGAGATGCAAAAAAATGAAACTGTACAACTGTACACTTAATCAATTAAAAGCAAAAAAAATCAAGCGTACAGTTTCAAATTGTTTTGCATGTTGAAACGAGTAGCCCTATAAATGCCTTGTTCTTGATTTATAAGCATATCAATTACTAAGGAGATTTAAAGGCTCAATTGTCTTCCTAACAGAAAAAAATAACAAACCTTAGTAATTGATATGCGTATAAATCAAGAACAAGGCATTAATAGCTGTATTTATAAATTAATATAAATTACTAATTAAAAATCGGAACAATAGTTTACAAAGGATGTACTGACTATTTACTAATGCCTAACTAATGATTAATAGCGTGTAGTTATTATAAAATGTTACCATTGTTTTGTCTTTAAAATAATACAAAAATAAAATCGGTCTCTTTTTTTACTCCGATTAATTGAAAGAAATATTCGGCCAACTTATTGATTATCAATATAATTGTTAGTTGCAGCCCAAGAGTGCATGTACTCTATGTAATAGTGTTTATGTATGTTGATAATTTAAATAAAAGCAAAAAAACAAAACAAAAACCAAACTGACCTCCCACAAGCTTTACCTTGAAAAATATGTTGCTTCCAGTAGCTGGTTTAGTGCATTGCTTAGCATGCTTCTGCCACCCACTCCAGTCCCAGCTGTGCTGAAACACTGCTCACTAGCTGACCAACTGGCCATCCTGGGCAAAGCTCCAAACGTGGGTGGACTGAAGGCCTGCAGCTTGAACCAGTCCGCTAAAGGAAATCACTGAGTTTCACACAATGGTCAATTAAGGGAAAGGATCCATTGCTGATTTGGCCACCAAACTAAACCACAAACAGCTTATCCTGTGATTTCACTCTATCCACTGTATCATTTGTACTGAGATCTGCAAGCTGTCATGAAAAAATGTGAATTGAGCGTTACCAGCTCGCAGCCATCGTTGAGGGGATCAGGGGAATTTGATAGGGAACATATGGACAGTGTTGTTGAACTAACAGCTGCTGGGCTCTTTTTAAAAGTATTTTCACGGATTTTCTTAATCTTTTTTAAAGCCTATTCACACTAGATACAAAGTTTCAGAAGAGATTATCTATAAACTCTTTTTGCCGCCATTTCCATTTTGTAATTGCTAAATTGGCAAACACTTAATTCAGGCATTTTTTCTTTCCAATTAATTAAGAAGTGAACTCAACAGGAGTTTACTTGCATATATATGAGACTAGATATTTTAGAGGGGTTTTGATGTTTTTGTTTCTAATGCCAATCAAGGTTATTTGATTGAGAAAATACAGTAGAAACAATAATATTGTGAATGTGATGCCAATGCCGAATCTTCAGCATGTATTACTGCATTGGCATCAGGGTTGGGTCGATAGACAATGCCATCGTCCATCGCCTATGGACGATAGACATCACGATGCTGAGCTGGAATCGCGATCCTCCACCCTGCCGCAGCAGCAGCAACCCGCTTGCGAAAAACGCACTTAATCTATGGCGGCAAATCTATGCCATTAAAAAGTGAGCGCGGTAAATAATTTCCGCGAAAGGAAAACAGATGTACATGCGAAGAAATGGGGCCCGTAAGCTCATTTCAAACCCTTGTGCGTGCTTGATATGTCATCAAACGCTTGAATCGCGTGCGATCATTCCTGCGCTCGATCTTCTCTAACCTGCTTGCGTGAGGTGCAAGGGGCAGGGCTTGGTGTTTAAGTTTCAACTAAACAACCCCCATCCACACAACACCCCTCCCCCCAACAACCGCATTGCGATGTTTCACACTAGACATCATACAATGCCAAATTGATCGACATCGCCCAACCCTAACTGGCATATACATTTTCTCCCTGTGTATATATTATCCATTATCCAAACTTTCAAAAATGTACTGTGTTAAAACGGTGGTGATATTCCACTTGACAGCTGGAAATTACATTTAATGACACAGAACATCGCATAATTGCCTCTATACGACCACTATCTCTGATTCTTGTGTGTGGTCTTCTAAGAAATTACAGCACTCAATTTTTTGGCCTGGGTGTTTTTCTGGGTGTATCATTTCTTAGAAATACTAATGGTGTCCATACCACGGTGTGTTTATCATTGTGACATTTAAGTATGACATGTGTAAGTGCACATGGAGGCAGAACATGTGTGAGCGGTCTGGGTGTGTGCCATACATGTATGGGAAATGTTCCTATGGGCGGAAAGGGTCTGGGTAGAGAGAGAGAGAGACATAACATGATCTGATTCTATTCACTATGAAGTCATGAGAGACTGATCTGCTCCTTCCTGTCCAGAAATAGATTATCACAAACTCCCCAAAAGGGAGAGAGAGAAAAGGAGTTACTGTTATAACCAGGGAATAATCGCTCACTCTTGTCCAAATGTTACTGTATTCCGAAGAAATAAGATTTCTCTTTACTGGAAGTAAGGCCTAGAGTGGTGGGGCGTGAGGACTGGGATTGAGAACCGCTGCTTTATAAAACTACTTACAGTTTATGGGGGAATATCTAGAAGGGATGACATTTCATAACAAAAAATACAATAAAATAAATTAAAATAAAAAAATAATAATAAATGTGAAAATCTATAAAAAAACATTTTAAACCAAGTTGGTCATCATAGTGAAATGTTAATTTTGGAGCCTGATCTGAGAGGTGGATGATCTTGGTATGATATAAATCTTGATCTTTTTTGGCACACCCGTACCTAAGCAACTCTGTGTTCTTCACAGTGTAGACAGATAAGCTAAGCTATTTACAAAGATGTTTACGATAAGACTGACTGAATGTGAATCACTCTAAAGCAAGACTTCCTCTACAGGAAGTGTACCTGTCTGAGAGAGGCAGACAGATGTTTTGAACATACGTCAAACCTCATGTGCTGCCATCAGCTTGTTTCCTTTCAAGTCACTTGTGGTGATTACGGTTAGATCACTGTTTAGACTGACTATTGAGTGGAAACTGCTGGCCTAAATACTGTGTTGAGACTAACGCAAAAAAAGCCAGGGTCTTTAGTAAAACAGGGGCATCTTTATCATATAGTTTAAGCAGACCACAGATATGTAAGTATGTAGCTGAAAAAGAGGGTTACTAGTCTACTGTGAATGTCATTACAGTATTAGTCCCGTAGTAGTCCCGTATGTCATATTTGACAAAAGCATTATAAATATAGTTTTACAACTCAGTCAGTTTTATTTTCTTTTTTACATTCTAGTTTATAGTAAAAATATGTTGTTTAAAGGGGTCATCCGGTGCTGCATGCACTTTAACAAGCTGTTTGGACTGAAATGTGTGTTGGGAGTCAGTGTACACAACCAGTCTTCTATGATAAAGAGCCACAAGTATTTTTATTAAATACACACTGACAGAGGCCACTCCCACAGTAGTTGATTGACAGCAGTGTGTCACACAGACTGAACTGGTGTCTTACCTCAGACCCGCCCTGAGTGAGCCGTCATCAGACCGAGACGCAGAGACAAGCGAGACTCCTAAGAGATTGAGGTGTTTGTTGTTGAATGTATTAATGAACAGAGCAGTAGTGATTTACTCCCGACATCTGAGAGACTGAAGACGCAGAGGATTAACCTTACGTTTGGTTCTGAAGGGAAATGCGCCCTTGCATAACTGAAATGCGCTTATGTACGTGCAAAACATTAATGATCCAGCCTCACCTACAGAAGCAGTGATAATGTATTTTAATGAATCTTTGCAAATCGCCTTTCCTAATAATGTGCTAATTAACAAGCTTCAGCATGAATTACCGGCCTATCAGGCTCACGTCTGCCGCAGCGGCGCAGGTAATAAGACACAACTATGCGCACACTCATAGTCTGGTGATAACATATCGTTGGTGTGAAAGTTCTTTTCTGTGAGTGGGGATGACACAAAGATCGCAGTTTGTAACATTTGTAAAGCAAAAATATATTGTGGGGGAACAAGCTCAAAAATGTTTGAAAAAATGACCTCCTAAAAAGACACTTAAAACACACAAGCTGCCATCCACACTCAGCACACATCAGTGGGGACTTATTGAGAATGTCCTGAAAATCAGGAGTGGGCACTGCAAAAACTACACTGCTGGAGGCAGTTCTGAAAAGGATCGGCGAGATTGAAAAGGAGGCACTATATATTTCGGCCACCATTATTGATCCCAGGTTAAATAGGGATCTGTAACATAAAGTCTCATGATGATGGTTATTATGACCTACTGGAGGATCAACAAAGATCGTTACCCTGCACTTGCTCAACTTGCCCAAGTCTACAGTATCTCTCTGCTCCATGTACAAGTGTCGAAAGTGAGCGCTTATTTAGCTTGCCTGGACATGTGGTAGAGGAAAGGAGAAACCGATTAACTGGTGACAGTGCAGAAATGTTTTTCTTTGTCAAGAAAACTTGCTTTTAATGTTCAGGTAATAGTATTTAGTACTAAACAGCAATTTACTGCTAATTTGGTTGGCACTAACATGGCCAGTCTGTTGGAAAAAGGCTGAAGTTATTGTGGCCATATGTAGTTTGCATACTTGTGCATTTTTAAACAGAGATGGTTAGGTGGGTATAGATCATACTCCAACTATAAATAACAAAATAACTTTATGTATTTCATACACTATATGGTTGAGTACATACGGCATAAGTACACAGTGTATAATTGTATAGTTTGTCATTTGGGACGCAGCTACAGTTGTTCAGATCACACAAATACTACCCACCCAAAAAGAAACAAAAATCTCTCTGTGTCCAGTTTCATCTTGCGCTTCTTCCTGCCTACAATGCTTCTTTTGTTTGTCTATGTGTGCTCTTTAAATCTAAAATGACTTTTTCCAAGACTCCACAGCTGAATACGGAAAGGGCACATGGAAGATTGTGCTATTTAAAAGAAGTTGAAAAGAAAATGCTTTGAGCTGAATAACAAGAGAAGAAGAGTCTCTTTCAGTAAAGAGACATGAGAAAATTAAGATGGGATTCAGAATTACTGTGAGGAAACTTCCATACTATGTGATCTCAAAATAATAATAATGCAAAATAATAGGGCTGGGCGATTTAATCGTCTATTTATTTATGCGCATTTCGTCAGTAAAGCCGGCTCTTTGATTAGCGGTAAATCTCAATCAGCTGTTTTTAAAATGCGTGGCAGTTGATCACTGAGGAGCTGAGCAATATCGTCTTCAGAATCGGAAGAGATTCATTTCTGATTTTGAACGTGAAATTGAGTAGCTCCTCAGTGATCTATGGCTCTAACAGCTAATTGAGATTTACTACTAATTAAAGATCCGGTTTTACTGACGAAATGCGCATGAATAAATCAACTATTAAATCGCCCAGCCCTACAAAATAATAATAAAAATAATGCTTGTTTCCCGCTGCATGAACAAGTTTGTAGTCCTCAATTTCAATCTATTTTAATTGTAGTAAAATTAAAAGCATGGACTAGAATGTGAGTGATCTAACAGACACTGAGAGCAAACGGTCAAGTCAGTTGATGGCTTCAGTGCATCCTCTCTCACACAGACACGGAAGTCTAAAGGAGATGCAGGATACACAACTTATTTACATGAAACACAGATCCATTTATAGAAAATATGCTTCTTACCAGCACCCAAAAAAAGACAGCCAAGAGGAACTGTGCCTCTTTCCCACCAACGACAAACTTATAAGAGCCAAGGAATTATCTGATTATAGGCATTGTGTTATGCTTCCTGCAAAAATAAAGCTGTATGTTCTATATACGTTCGTGCTTCGAATAGTACTAAAGTGTGTAAACACTGCTTATCATCAAGTCACATCTCATATCAAGAATGATATTGATTTGGATTTATCTGGCAGACACTTAAGATCAATAACATCTCTTAAAATTATTATTCTTTAAGTAGGAAACAAAACTCTCCAGATTTAGCTTAGTCATATTTGTGCCAGTAAAGCTACATTCATAAAATTTGTTAGACAAGATCATTTGTTTACTATGAACCACTGAAGGATCCTTTTGAAAAATACTGCTGTGTATAAATCTAAATCATCAATCTCTTAAAGATACATTATTTCATTTAATAAAAAACAATATATTTAAGACTGTTTTATTAGGCCAATAAATAATCATTTAAAATCCACAATTCCTCTGGCCAAAAATACATCTCTCCACTTAAATATTACTAACAAATGGTCCAGTCGTTATTACACAAATTAGTTTCACGTTTATTTCCTGTTGGCCTCACATGTCAAGGCCGGACAGAAGAGGGTCTCTAGGGACGCAGTGGGAGATATGTACTGTGTCCAGACATCTGTGAGGCTGTTTTTTCCCTATAAACATCATTCATGAACACATACATCAAACTGAGTACTACACAAAGAGTGGAAAAGTGCTAAAGTAAGATGCTGACAGGTCCTGGAGGCAACAAAATTGTGAAATTTGAGTACTTTTGTATAGGGTTAGGTATTGTTTTGTTTTGTTTTTTTTCTCGATATTGGTGCCAAATCAATACTTTTAAAATGATTTTGATGCCTAAATGGTGCCTGAACCGATACTTGTAAAAGAAAAGGATAAATAAATAAATAAAACATACCCCAAAAAGGATAGATTGGCCATTAGCACTATAAACACAAAATGTATTTTTTCAATTATACTGAAACCTTTTTTTTATAATGATTATTATAATACATTTTAAAAATAATCAGTATTATAAATCCATTGCTAATCAATGTATTATTTTTACAGTAGCCTATGGAAAATAATTAAAACTACATCAGATCACAAAAGGAATAATTTTCCTGGTGTTGTGAAGTAAGGGAAATGTTCTCTTTTGTTGGGTCTAAATATCTATTGTGCTTCTAAGTAGGAATGTGAAAAACAACATGCACACCACAAAGATCTGTTGCATCATTTGTATTATTAAAGCTTTCTGACTTCTGTTCACATGCATTTTCTCATTTGGGAAATAATTTTTCACACGTGGTGCCGGTGATGATGCTTCTTACATCCATTTCAGAGAACCAGAGCATTTTAATTGATCGCTCAGGTGTGGCCCCGAAATGAAACACTGAAACCTGTGTTCTGTTTTGGGTCTAGTACATACCGCTTACTTATGGCGCTTTTTCACTGCATAGTACGGTACGGTTCAGTAGAGCTCACTTTTGGGGGGTTTTCCACTGGGAACAGTACCTGGTCCTGGTTTTAGTACCACCTCAGCTGAGGTTCCATGCGAGCCGTACCGTTACCAAAACGTGACGTGTAAACTCTGATTAGCCGGAGAAAATCGGCATTACTGCATCACTGAACTTGCCACACAAGACACAACAGACCCGCTAGATTTAAATCAGACAGCCAGCGAAAAATCGGACAACTGTTTTGTTTGAAGAAACGCACCTTTTTGTATCAACCAAAAATGGCTGTTTCGTGGTCTATTGAGGAAGTACAGACGTTCCTCTCACTGATAGCCGAGGAGCGGATCCAGCGAGAGCTTGATGGGCAGCGAGAACTGAGCCGTGCTGTGCCATAACGAGCCGTGCCGAGCCGAGTCGTACCACGCAGTGGAAAAGCGCCATTAGATACTGGTGCCATTTTGGTACTAGGTTTCCATACCCAAACCTACATCTGTCTGCAATACATTTTACTTTCTTGTGCCATGTTTGCTCGGGCGCAGTAGGGACTTGCTTTAAAGAGCATTTATATTTTAAATTTAGTTCCTGTTAATTACTAACAGAACAAAGCATTTCAACCATATAATCAGTACAGTATAACACTGTAAATCCTGTTGTGCATTAACACTATAAATCACTGGAAAAAGCTGACGTACATAACGTCAAACATAACAGATATATGACTACTCATGTGCGTCAGACACACAAACAGGGAGTGTTTGTCTGTGAGTCCTTCCCTTCTATGTTTTCATTTGTGTTTAACAAAAGGAAAAATGTCTTGTGGAATGAGTGCCTTAAACATTTAGCAGCCTTGGCACTTATTATATGACTCAACAGAACAATCAGACTGCTTTTCCTGATCCTGTACAGTGCAGGAAAAAGACAACTGAACTGACATCTCAAGTTATACTCACAAGGCCCTTCATATCCTGATGTTTGCTAAGGAATGTATTTCCTCTCTCCCCCACCCTCCCTAAGGAGCTTTACTTTCACCAAAGAAGATGAAAATGTCACATATATGGTGAATAAACACATCTTGTTCACATTTCAATTGAACACATTTCAATTGGATTGGGCTCTAAAATATTATAAATGAAAAAAAAAGCATCTAAGCTTTTTGAGTGTAAGTTCAGTGTGTTATAAGTTCAATACAAGTTTAATAAACTTAGACTAATGTTTCAAGCTCAATATATGTGCACTTTGAAATTAAGCTTTTTTGTGTATAAAAATATGTTTGGGTTTGTTTGGAATTGTCGTACACGCAGATATCACTTATCCATTGAAATATTGGATTTTATTTCTTGAAATCAACTGTGAGATTAGACCACAAATGAGTATATTTCTTGACAAATATTCACATATTTTGCATTGTGCATTAATGGCAGTGAATTCAAATCCATTACAATGGTGTAGGATGGATTAAGATGCTGGGATTTTCTAGAAAGATGAAACATACCCTTGCACCCTTTTCAGGAAAACACTGACATCCTCCGCTGCAGTCTCTCCCCCCACATGGTCCGCCACTCTTCTTCACTCCCTGAGAAAGAGAGAAAAAAAGAAAATAGTAAGATGGCACATTTAAAGATAGTTGGTTTATTTGCTAATTCTGTGCCAACAGATGTTATGCCACACTAAATTACAAAGTGTATTTGATTCACAGCATATTTAGCATTTTAAATGATAGACAAAAATGCTGAACATAGTGATGTAGGGCCAGAGGCTCTCACAAGTGCTGTCGGTTTTTCTAATGTGGCAGCTTGATGTGAACCCATCATGTCCCAGACACTCTAATGACTCATGGTAAAACCATGCCACTCAACAAACCATTTTTTGAATGCTGGAAAGTTAGAGGATAAGATCATTTTCCAAAATGTTCATTAGAATGTCTTACCAACTCAACTACTTACAATCACATACAAAAGCCACCAACCACATACACTATCTTCCATTTTTGTTTTAAAAGAAATGAAGTGGTTGATGGATAGCTTTTATTAAAACTAACAGATTTTCCTTGTGTTATAAATAAATCGCGTTAAAGCTTTCACCATACCACCATCCTTTATTTTTGATACTTACTGTATGTATAGGTTTTTTTGTTTAACCGTAATACCAGACCATGTTAATGTTTAAATATATTTACGCCATTTATTACTACACTCTAAACAGAGTGGAAAATTACTGTCTTTGAAGAACATGTAAGACATGCAATATGCGATGTATGTAATATTTTAAATATGCGCTGTTCAAAGGTTTTGGACATTGTAAAAAATAAAAATAAACACATAAGTTTGAAGTTGGTATATATACAGTATATAACCTTTAAAGCATGACTTAGTGGACTATATAGACAGTATAGTCTATAGTATAAGTATTTCATTGTAAAGAAAAGTTAATATCTAACTAGCGATTGGAATTCAGCTAAGGGGGTTTGTACATGAACATCACTGAGCTAATGAATACATGACTTATTTTGCTTTTAGTGAGGGGGACCTTATTTATCATTCTATGACGGCAGCACGTCTGCTTACACCTACACACTGATTCTGCAGACTGCTGAAACAGCCCTGTGTGTCCATGAAACACATAAGACCAAGACAAAACTGTCTGCTTTTTTTCCCATCGCTGTCCGACAAAGTAATTCAGAGACATTTCGCCCTGCTCGTCTGATATGAGATGCTTTGCATGCAACAAAGGCCACATTGAGCGTCCTGCCGCAAGTCACAAAGAATTCTTTTAATGAGACCACAGACAGATGCATGGTCTTCTGACAGAAGAAAAAGAAAGTTGCATGTCCTTCCTCTCAAATATTCATAATGCAGAGGCCTGTTCAAATGAATGATTTACATACTGAATATTAATCAAATATGGCAAATATTAAGAAGACGGTGTAACAATATAATATCAAACGAATGCTAGCTGTATGCGTGCTGCGACCACTTTAAGTCCTGTAACAATGCATGCAGATGACTCCATAGGGAAGCATTGTTTTATGCAAGGTGGGAAAGATGAAGAACTAAACAGTAGCACAAACGTCATGCCTAAACAATGAGTGTAAGACTGGCCAGTTTTAGTTTATTGCTAAATAGTTGATGATTACAGCAGATGATGAGAGGAGTATTGTGTTCTATCCTGTTCCACCCCACGCTTTCCCCACAAAAATGACCTTTTCCACTGGTACCTGGAAAAACATTTCCCAAAAAGCCTGAGACAAACATCACCTGATTAGCATGTGTCCGCTCCCAACAAAATGTCTTGAGTGTGCACTCAGGAGTGTGGTTTTTTTGTGCACGGAGGTATGAGGTTTTCCAAATCAAACCACTGGAGGACAAAGGGTAATGAGTAACAACTCTGAGAAGACTTGCTCACAGTAGCTCATTTTCCTTTCATCCGGTCATGCAATGCATGATGATTTTAACATATTTATCATACAATACAGTCTTCAGCGTCAGGTGATTTTCCAGAAATCAGTCTAATATGCTGATGTGCTGCTCAAGAATAATTTCTTATTTTTATCAAGGTTGAAAAATATTGAATAGTACTGCTTCATATTTTTGCAGAAACACACAAAGTAAAGACTTTACCTTAAAAAAAATTAAATAGCTTTACAATTGAAAGTGTCACATGTATTTCCCACTAAGAGTGATGTTCTGATGATTAAATGCTCTTTGGGCTAAACCCAAGCAGTATGCAGTCTGCTCAGATCTTACAGGACATGCTATCTGCTAGGCCTTTGGTTATGTCTGAAAAAAAACAAAAAAACAGACAAAACATAGAGAGCAAAATCACAAACACCTATTTGTTACTGCAGAGGCCAGAAATGTCCCAGACAACACTGACCACTAAAGCAACAATAAAACTAGACAACAGAGGCATAGATTAATGAAAACCACACTGGTAATCGTCTAACTATGAAGCTCAAAGCCACAGAGAAGTCATGCACACGCTGTTTTTATCTAAACCCACGCACCTGCCACTTCACCTTTAAGTCTATTTTCACATACCGTAGAAATACAAATTTCAAACAAACCTTCCCGAGCTCAGCTGCAGTGTGAAAGCATGTTATGTACTTCAGAGTTTTTAACTGTCAGGCATATTTATAGTACATATGTCCAAGGCATCTTGTTGTTATGTAGAAGAAAGTTGAATGTTCAATAGGCCTCATTCATTCAAAGACATTTTAAGCCTCCTTAAATAAAAGACAGAGGGAAGTCTATGCTCCATTCCAGAGCCCTGACTTCAGCCTGAAACCATCTCCATTCATCTGCAAAGATCTTTCAACAATTATGCCCAAATTGCATATAATCAAAGTCTCTCGGACTTAACTAGCTGAATTTTAACACATGCTGCAAATACTGATGTAATGAATAACCCTGTGTTCATTTTTAAGTACTGTTATAGACTGAAGTGCATGAAGACACTTTAGCATACTGTATACAGAATATGTATTATGAGAATAAGGTAATGCTTTATTTTAGGCTATACTAACTAGTTATTTATTAGCATGCATTTGCTAGAATATTTGCCATTTATTAGTAGTAATTATGCACATATTAATGCCTTATTCTAAAGATCTTATTCTACATCCTTAATCCTACCCAATACCTACCTTACTAGCTATTAATAACCAGTAAATTAGGAATTTATTCAGGGAAAAGTCATAGTTTATAGTGAATAAGTGGGTAACACTTTAGAATACTGTATCTATCTTACTGCATAACTAATAAGAAGTTACTGTCGAACGAATAGGTTGTTCTTTATTAACCCTCAAGTCACTACTATTAGCTACTAAGGAATATGTGTTAACTACCCAGTATGTAATAGCATTTTTAAATTGTGTGAAGTAATAATTAGTTAATCAGTAACTATTAAATTCAGCCAGGCCTCCTGAGGAACTACAATTAAGTAACTATTAATGAACAGCGAGGCACCATGTCAGGTCGTGGCCCTTTCTTCTTCTTTGCTACTAATGTTACTAGCTAAGCGTATTACTGTTAGATCTGCAATGTACATATTTATGAAATGTAAATAAGTGCTTTAGATACCACATTAATGAACTGTTAAAGTGAGAAGAAAGCTGTGTCTCAAATCTGTTTTATTTATTTTTTGGGTTAAACAAATGGTGAATACCATGTGTTTTTCCATATGTGCTCCACCATCGCTCGAGCATCCACTGTCATTAGGTGTTGTCTGCATGATTTTATATACATTATGTGTAAAGAGGAACTCGGGCAGAGAGAATCCATTTGCAAACACAAACTTTAATTCCAAAGGAAGCAAAGTACTTGAACAATCTAGAAAACCTGAGGTATGTTGGCAGAGCACTTAGAGTGGTATGGGGTCCCATCCCGAGCTTCTGGTTGCAGACAACACCTAATGACAGTGGATGCTCGCGCGACACCCTCGGAAATGGTCAAGCACATACAGAAAAACACAAGGTATTCACCATTCGTAAAGTAGATTTCAGACAATTGTATGTTAATTGCAATTAAACGAAAATGTATTATACTTTAAGCTTATATTACATGCAGTTAAGTGAACAGCACAAGTGCACATTCACTACAATTGAACAGATTTTTTTTTTTTCTCAAATGTCTGGTAATCTGACAGTACGTATAAACCCATGTTTAGTCTATAAATTCTCTAAGCTTACACTTTAGCAAGGAAGTACCTATCAGAAAGATTCATGTGTCTAATAAAGGAAAAAAATAGTAAGATAACAGTGATTTGTGTCTTTTTCTTGAGACACAACCTGTCCCGTCCTCGAGGCTTCATATGGCTTTGTTTGACTACAGAGTGTTCACTGTTCAGATACATATCGCTTACTGTTACCCTTCAAACTTTGATGAATGGAAACTATTACTTTAGCATGATGCTGCATATCAACTGGCATAACATAAACTTTACTAAGTGCACCTTCAAGACACAAAGATAGTTTGAAAGCATCATTATAAATGAATATCAGTTATGTGGTTAAATTGCGAGTGGTTCCACTGGGTGGCCATTTTAAATGTCCACACAATAAGATGTGATTTTGTTTGATGTGTCTTGTTGGATATCACCGTTTGTGGTGTTTACTAGACAGCCTGATGATATTGTAATGACTTAAGCACTGGTTGTTTGCATAACTGTGTGGGCACATGGCACAAAAATGACTTCCATTCAATTTGTTTAAATAGGAACGTGTTATTAAGATAAAGAGAAAGAAACATCCATTTATGGAGTGTTTGCCTTTATACACCAAGGCAACATGACTCATGCTGTTCTCAATGCACCAATCAGAACTCTCTGTGGTTAACCACAAAACCATAATTCCCACAACCGTTTCAACACTGTTGTCCAGCCTTGGCCAAACCAGCGAACAGGTGTCTGGAATGCACTGGGATCCAAATGCGTCAGGCCTTTTCCTCTGGGCAGTGAAATCAGCGTGAAGACTCATCGAGAACACAAAGAAATAAACAAATACAATATGTTCTTGGTTTATACTTGATTATAGGCTTTAGTCACGGTAGACGCCATGTTTAATGTTTTACGAATTAAGGCTGTGAGGGAAAGAGAGACAGTTTTTGACTGGATTTGTATTTTAATTCATAAATGTGTATTGAGTAAAGTACAGAAAAAAAGGTATCGTTGTGTACCGAAATTTCTGGTACCATAATGGTTAAAATGTGAATGATACCCGAACCTACATATCAGTTCTGTTGTTGAACCAAAGTGACTTAAACAAGGCATGTTTGACAAAAGTTACTAGGTTTTCAGAAAAAACTTAATAATTGCAACTAGCTAGTCAATTTCTTTAACAATGCATCATATTATGGCAGTTAAGCAGCGAGTTGCTGTCATTGCATGGGAAATGGACTGCTGATTTTTAGGTGATTTAGGCAGAAATGTTTTTTTAGGGTTATTTTCTTCCTGAACCATTAGCCAGTATTCTACACACACACGACACAAAAGAAAATAAGATTTTCTCTGAAAACACTGCAAAATACTGTAGGGCTTGCAGCTTGAAAAAATGTGCTAATGGCTGTTCTCAGATGACAGCCTCATGAGAGGGAATTGGGACATCCTTCCTGTTATAAAATCCAAGTTTGAAGCAGCCAGAACTAAACGCTTAGTTAATTATCTTTTTCTTTTTTTCAGACATTTTCAAGTGCAATTTGTTCTTGTGCAGTATGTGCAATGTATTACACATAAAGCTCCCCTTATGAAAAAAACATAATCAGTTTCTTTGGAAATTATATACTTGAAATAATCTATAAATATCAAGTTCCACGGATATGGTTATCATTTGAATGATAAACAGGTATACAGTAGCCCTATATCAAAAGGTACTGCCATGTTATACCACCACTGTACAACACTGTTTCGGCATCACACAGTACTTTTTTGTGAAGGCCATTTTCTGTCTATTAGAAATGCTATAGATTATAAAGCATTTCCATTAATGTATTGTACCGAAATAATGAAAAAAAGATTATTTAAGAAGAAATTAGAGCAACAGTCTTAAGTTTAACAGAATGCATTCAGCTTAGATTTTAATTTCCTGGCATACCTGTAAAAGCACATACACTGTAAAAAATGGCCGTTAATTTAACGGTAAAAAACTGTGAAAATGCTACGGTAAAAACCCGTTAAATAGATAATGGTAAATTCCTGTCAAATTTACAGCAAAACAACCGTAAACTGACATTCCCAGAATTCCCTAAATTGCTTTTTAAATTTCGTTTGAATTTTTTCTTTTAAATAACAATGTTTCCTTTTAGATTTTTTTTCGTATCAGTTATGTTTACATGGGCTGAATGTTACATGTAATGTTGTTAAATTAATGTTTATTGCCCATTTTAGTTTAATAATTCTTACCATGATGGTGTTT
>JAUYWG010000042.1:4762413-4782364 GCA_034779775.1 Enteromius afrohamiltoni
CCGTGTTTGATTTTGCTAGTGTTTTGTTTCCGACTTTTCGCCGCCTGCCCTGACTTCCTGCCTGTCTTTGACTACGATTTTCTGCCTGTCCCATTGCTTTGTTTGCTTCTACTGTGTACCGACCCTTGCCTGCCTGACTTCGATCATTAAAAAGTTGCAAATGGATCCACAAGACTCTGGCGTTTCATTACAGTGTGAATGACACTGAGCACCTTCTATATTTGTTACTATTTAAAACTGCTTGTGATGAACTTTGGTATCAATTATTATGGTTTCTTAAGGAATTTATGGTATTTAACTGTAAATTTAAAATAAAACCGTGAAACCATTGACAAAAAAAAATTTGATACTGTATTTTTCACAGTTTTATACTGGCAACCACAGCTGCCCTTTTTTTATTGTAAATTTTACGGATTTCTTTTTACAGTGTACATCGCAGACACAATTTGTGCTAAAGCTACTGAACATTACTGTAAACGTAAAATATTACATATTAAATATTTACATTTGTAAAAATGGCTAATAGGAAAGTGCAACAGCTGTTGTACTCAAAAGGTCTCAAAGTGATTGAAATGGAATCTCAGTTTACAGACATAAAACAACACTGAGGTGAAGTATAAACACAATCTTCCACATATGCATATACATTACAAAGCTGGAGATGATGATGAGGGCTGATGTTTGATGTCTGAGCATGTATGAAGCCACTGTCTTTGAATTCAGTCAGATCTAAACTGGAGCTGTACCCTGACCCTATCGTTAATTGAAGGGAGATGTTTTGTAACTGAACAAGTCTTCTAACTTCAGCTGTCTGCTTGAATAGTGACCCTAGACAAGAATCTCAGATCACTTTAAAGCTTTCTGAGCACTGACTTCTTGCACTCTGTTGACCTTTCACCTTAGCTGTGCTCTCATAACGGCTTGAGAACATGATTAGAAAGATGATAGAAGACAAGAGTGTGTGTGTGTGTTTCTATGTTGATGGTTTAAACAAAGCTAGATGCTCATATCATCCGCACATAGACTGTCCAATGTTTTAATGTTTGTTCTTGCTTTCAGTAACACCAAAACCAAGATGATTTTTAAAATTTGCAACCATTTTGTAGTAAATCAGTTTGTCTCGCAACAGTTGGTGTACAACAAAACTTTTTAGTTCCAAGCTTTTTTACAATTCAGCCTAGGACGAAAGCTGTTCTAGAAAAAAACTAGAACTATACGGCCACATGAACCGCAGACAAATTTCCTTCTGAAGCACCACTTCCTCTTCAATTTGCTTTTTTCCCTCTCTTTGGTCATTAAGAATAAAGCACCTGTAAAGTGGACAGGTTCAGGGCTGAACTGGAGGAGGTGTCCATACCACACGCCAATTAAAGGACTTTATAATGAGTTGCGATGAGAGTGGAATGTGACCTGTGTGTACGCATGTGCATGCGCGTGTGTGTGTACATGTGTTTGAGTGTGAGCCTCACACAGGTCAGTGGGAGTTCAGTAGTACTGTGCTGTTTCACATGTCTGAGGGAGTGCGAGCAGCAGCTGGGCTGTAAAGCTCAGAATACCATGAGTTTTTCAAGATTTCTCCAAAACCTCCTGCTGGTTCACATATGTTCTTGTGCAACATAATGGATGATACTGCGTGATCAGAATTGACCACACAAACAAACTATCATGATTGGCCCTCCATGCGTTTATTATAAAGCACACATATGGCGTGAGGTCAGTCTGTGTTGTGCATTCTAGGCTACTTAAAAATTATTATAGCGAACATGACTGTAAAATATGCCATGTTTCAGCAGGTTGTTATGGAAAGAATGAGTCCATAGAATTATATCTTTATGACTAGCCCGGTCAAGTTCACTTATGCAGCCTCTCACAGCCTTTTGCCATTAATTGTAATAAAACTAAGGTCGATTAAATCTGTGGATTTAAGAAACATACCTGCATAGCTACCTAACAACTATGTGCAAGTGCTGAAACTGAAACACAAAGGTTGGTCACACCAAATGTTGAATTAGAAAATATCATAATTTTACACCATTGTGTCTAAAACGTTTTACAGTACCTTAGCTTTGCAGGTAAGTCTCTTGAAACACCTTGCTTGACGTAAGTGGCTCACATTCTTCAAAAGCAGCACATAGTGGCAAAGAAACTGCCATTTTTATTCAGACTCAACTGACTTCAATGCATTTTTTAACATGAACTAACAGAGCGATTACTACTACCTAAAGTAAACCTAGTGTTCTTTACAATTGCTGGTGCCATACCATGAACCCTACCTCCACATCAAAATAAACTAAACCAAAGCATGACTCCAAAACTGTGAGCCAAACCAAGCCATGGCATTGCTGTATCACGTACTGTAACGTGTGCCTTATAAACTCAGGATAATGAGGGACAGCTAGGTGTGGGGAATCAACTAACGATAAAACTAAACAAGGACAGGAAGATGACCAAATAATGCAGAGTTCAGACTGCACAAAGTAGTCGCGTCACAGATTTTTTCACACTGCATCTGGGGGAGCATTCAGTCACTGCTGTGTTGACACTGCATGATAGATCGGCGACAGTGGGTTTCACACTGCATGACTTTACAACAGGAAGAATCGCCGACTACTTTGTCTCACTGCCAAACACAAGCGAGAAGTGACATATTATGGAGGAGGATATATATATATATACAGTCTGAACTTGGCATAAGGCAAAACAGGAACACATGACAAAATGGGTCCGATGGTGGGTCCGATGGTGACAGAAATGCTGCGTTGAAGCCATCTCGTAATTACCGTAATTCTGAGATGAAAACATGTGACATTTTACTCCTAGCTTCCCATATTGTCTGACTCAAAGGAAGCACCTAAGTAGCGCCAAAATGAACCGAACAGCAGTCACAAAGTACATTTGTCGCAGGTGAGGTCTTTAGCATTGAAATCTAAACATAATTTAGATTGAGTAGAATGTCACGTGTTGTCATCTAGGAATTACGGGAGAGTGAGAGAGACCGTGTGTGCATGTTCATAGTGCATGCTAGACAGAGTGCATTCTGATTGGTTTACTCAGCATAATAAGCAAAACAGCTTTCAGTGTGGGCGGGCTTTTATTTATTTTCTCGGGGACAGAAATTATCAGTCCAGAGCAGCCTATGAGATTGTCATGGCAGAGCGAGAGTACAAAACCCACTTCCCCTTAGATTTCACTAATGTAAATGGTTATGTTCTTTTCATGTAAAATTCACGGGTGTTCTTCTCAGCTCCCTGAAATTATTTTTTTCAGGTTGGGGTGTCTGACACTGCAACGTTTTTAAAAGCATGTGCACAGCAGGCCAACTACATGCTATGTGCTGACTGACATGATGGAGAGACAGTGTAAAAATACAGTAGGATCCTTTTCAGAACTACATTCTAGAACTGTACTCCTCACTGTTATTTATGTGACCATGAACTGTTTACCAACTATTAAAAATCCTCAGTGATGACATAACCCACCCAAATCTGAAATAACCCTTCATCCTGTCTCTCTCTCTCTTTCTATATAAATATATATATATATATATATATTAGTGGTGGGCCGTTATGAGTTTTAACATGCTGCGCTAAAGTGAGACTCTTATCGAGCGATACAACTATATTGCCGTTAATCTATTCAAAAGGTTGTGTTGGGAGCAAGCTATGATGATTTCACCTTGATAGTTTAGCGCGGATGTATACCTAGCCGAATTGCACTGTAGCCCTATTCGGACGGGACTAGTTTTCTAAACTACTGTACGCGTGAGCTTCAATTCTTATCACCTGTCGTCCATGATTTACATGTACCATTTCATATATTAAAAAAATTAATACATGGCCATATATATATATATATATATATATACACTGTATATGTAAATGTATGTATAATGGATCAGTGATCTCTCTTTTAGAAAGAGTACACTCAGTGAATTTTCCATTCTGATACTGACTTTGTAACCTGCTTTTATGTCTTGTCAGGAGCTCAGAGGACCTGCCTCTTCTCAGATGGAGCGCCAGAATCACATCTAGACATAGACAAAGACAGGGAGCTAAGAATGGAAGAAAGGAAGTATAGACGGCCCCTATGAGTACACGCTGAGTAACCATAAACCATGAGAAGAAGAAAAAAAAAGAGGATAAAGAGGATGAGAGTCAGGCAAGGTGCATTTCTGATTATGTGGGTGTATGTGCAAGTGTGTTATGTCTACAGTGACTGATTGCATTGATCTAATTATTCTTCACAAAAGCCCAGTCTGTGCCAGGTACCTAATATCCACATAACACAAGCTCATAAAAAAAAAACAGACATAGTAGTCATACCTTACATAGAAAAAAAGAGTTATAAACAACATTATACTCAAAGTGACAAGGATTTCCCAATTCTCGCTGATTGAGGTTTCTGGACTCCACATTGGAGGCAAGGTTCACTTCCAGCATTTACATAATGTATATCATATTTGTACTGGAGTTATATCTGACTAAATAGTCTTTAGCTTGGGTTGAACGAATCGTTTTTGCTTGAACGGAACAGCAGCTATGCTAGTTATGACTCTGTTTCTGCCACGGGATTAACATCCTTATGGTAACTAGGAATTATGTAAGCCTTAGTCTGGATTTAAAACTTAAATGATCTGAGATGACCAAACACCTGAGAAGAGTTGATGTCAACCCTCAGACAACATACAGAATTACCAAATTTTGCCATATGTTAAAGGCTGAGTTTGCGATTTCTGAAAGCCAATGTTGATATTTGAAAGCACCGAAACAAACCCGCCCCTAACCCAAAACTCTGCTCGGCTGTTCACTGAACACTGTCTCCTCCCCTTCACAAATAGACATGGCTGATTGGTTACAAGTTTGTTTTGCTAAACAGCCTGAATCTTTTTCTAATGCATTTTTGAAAAATCGCATACCCTGCCAATAAACATATTGTAGGAACTCAATTTCCTATAAAGCTGCTTTGCAATGATTTGTATCGTAAAAAGTGCTATATAAATAAACTTGAACTGAATTGAAAATATTTCTCATTTTGGGTTAAACGGAAGAAATCTCTGTGTTTATGTGTGTGTGAAGGAATGTAGTAATAACTTTCAGAATTCATAGACTGAGGGATATAATGGCTGGTCTCTGTCATATGACAAAAGTGAATAAGTGCTGATAAAAAAACCTAGCCAGTGGACGGAAACTAAGGACATTCCTTTGGCCCTCTCAAGTGAGTAGCTGTGAGTTCATGCAAAGGATATGCGACTTGTAAGACTTAGCTCCAAAGAGAGGTTTCTGGAAACCCAGTTTAATTCAAAATGAACTGAAAAGAAGCTGCTAATGGATTCATTTAGTAGAGAACACAAGAAAACCTATGGAAAGAACAGTTCACTGTATGTGGAAGAGAAAAAAAAAATCATTACAATAAGATATTGAGGTTAAATTTGTTTAGCCTAGATTAATACGTAAGAGACAAGTAAATATAAGCCATTCTTAGCTTAATTTTCCCCCAAAAAGTAAACGCTATAAATCCCAATAAACGATCCACCTACATGGAGAGACTGTCCTTGTTTCTTCTCTTCCTCTCACTATTTTATTAGAATTATCAGAAAAACACTTTCCAGATGTGATATCCATCCATTCCCTAGCAGGAAAATGCATGAGAAACTAAGGAGAGATAAGCGGAGAAAATGGATACTGATTTAGTTTTATTCCGGTTGTTGGACTGAGTGACAATTAGAATAGCTCTGGAGAATAAATTCCATAGGAATCCTTCAAGGAATTATGGATGAATGAAAAAAGGAGCGATAGAGACAGATTTGAAAGGGAGTGTGGACAGGACTGGGACGTCACAGGAAGAAACAAATTAGAAAGACTGCCAAACTTTAGGAGCACAGATTGTGGAAGAGTTGTTCATTTGCCAGCAGTATATAATTTCAACCCACAGACATGCTCTGTAGTTATGTATTATTACATTTTATTTATTTATTTTTACCTTAAGGGTCCCATGCGAAGCCATCATAATACATAAGTGAATCACCGACTGTAGTAGTTTCTTGATCAGGCAGTATTACCAAGTCAACTGCTCAACTAATATTTGCAATGTAGCATGCATTATCATATGACCTCACTGTATGCATTTGAAATGTTTACTGCTGCTGTCACACTCATGTGCCGTAAGGAGAACGCAGGAGTCACGGAGTGTACAACGAGTTTAATAAGGACCGAAAAGGGAGAGTCAGGAACACCGGGTAATTATACACATTGAAATCAAGGGAGAACTGAAAACACCAGGGGAATACAGCTGGGAACAAATCTACACAATTAACTAATCGGGGACAGGAACAACCACATATGGGCCCACACATGGGGCAATGCCACACAAGACTGACATGACTCCCCCTCAGGGAAGGTGCGTCCTCGCACCTCAAAACATCCAACGAGGAGGGGGGGTGGGAGCTAGGGAGGAGGACAGGCACCCGGGAGGGGCCAACAGAGCAGTCCACGAGGGTGACGAAGGAGGGAGGAGCCATGGAAGAAGAGGAGTGTCTGCTGACTCCAGGAGCCCACCTACCGGTGGCAGAGCAGATGGAGGAAGGGCCTAAGGTGTCCATTTCCTAGGAGTTGGCACTGGAGGTCGCCTACGAGGGGTGGGCACTGGAGTCACTGGATTCAGGAACAGCTCCCTTGGCAGTGCATGCAGAACGGAATCCGCGGGGATCAGGGTCAGCTCTACTGGTCGTGAATCGGGAACAAGCCTCGGGAGGCGCTGGACGCCACTAAGTAGGAGCAGGATCTGGCGTTGTAAAGGTCTTTTGAGCAATACCACAAAAAATAAACATTCCAATACAATTTTCAGCCACATTTGCTGGCAAACATGAAACAACAGACTCTGACATCACAGCTGGCCGATTTAGTATTGTGTTCGGTTCTCCAGAATTGCTTGTGGGTGTTAAAAAGTGGACAGATATGCTTCAAACTGATGTTTACCGCGAGCGTCTCATCGGGATTTTCTATGCTGATTGACTGTTGCACACCGTTCTGTTGTTGTGGGGACATTTCCACGCCCCGAAATGTGACACTAAACGAAACAAACTGTGATTGGTTGTTTGACATGTCGGTCAAACGGACTTATGGGCGGGCCTTGATCAAAGAAAGCGGCTATGAATTCCAGACCTTCAGCCGTTAGTCTGAAGGTCTGGCTACGCAAAACTAGGGTCCCAATATAAATCTATGTAGCCGCCCTAGGTACATATTACTTCAGACAAGTTTTTTAAAATTTATCCTGGCTCTTTCAAGCTTGGTGATGTGGATGGATAGTGGCCATTATTTTGAAGCTCTGTAAATCAGATATATTCGCAAGTACTGCAACGTTTTCGCATTTGGGGGGTTATCATGTGTCTTCTGAAGCAGATGGATGGGGTTCTGTAACGAAAATATTTCCAGTTTGAAAATTTTAACGTAAATAACTGACTGGGCCGAGTTTCTTTTTCTTCTATTTTGGAATAGTGCTAAACTTCTATTTTAGTGGTAATCTGTTTTGGATTACCACTAACTTCCATAGTAGGGAAAAATACTATGGAAGTTAATAGTGTCCATAAATATATATTTTTTTCATTCATTTTCTCAATTCCATTTAGTTTCCTTATTTTATTTACTTACATTAATTTCTGTCACAGTTTATTCAAGTTAAGCTAACATTTTATTTCGATGGGCTGCTGTGAATAACTTTAGGTTTATGTTTGTATATGTAATGACAATAGTTTTTCTACAAAGAAACATTAAAATGCTCATAAAGTGACTCTCATGTATATATTGATGCTGCAGAAGCTAAAAACAGTGAGCATTACATGCACGTGTATGTGTGTAATAAACAAAACCATCATAGACACATAGAACATGCAGGATTTATATTTAAATTGTTGGGCCTTAAAATTCACAGAAGCTAGTGTTTTGATTTAAGTTTACTGACCTACTTTGATATATTAATTCAAAATTCTGTGACTTTCTACATTAAATCATAAATTCAGTTTTTATGTCTGGATTCCGCAATTCCATACATGTTTTCCACATGTTTCATAGGTTCATAACTAAACTGTTCCACAACACAAGTGCAATGCTGCACCAGGTGGGCTACCAAGCAACTTTACAATGTTAGAAAGGCCATATACATGGATCAGATTGTGTGGTATAAATGTCAAAATGTATTTATTTACAAATCATGCACTATGTAAAAAGTGTTTGTTGTCACAAATAAGTGTAAATAATGTAGGAATATGTTTTTGTAAGTAGCCTGTGGTGACATAAACACCTACAGAATATATATTCATTGCTGTGCTAATTGTGTGGTTTAGATACACTAATCAGAAACCATTTTTGCTGCTTTAAATATGCTCTATTCTGCTCGTGTTGCAAATCAGACACTTTTTTTTGGCCCCATGTTGTTGCCAATTCAGAAGGTAGTAAAATTCATAAGGGGAGACATGTTACATGCCTCTCTAAAGACAAGCATTATGATCAGCTTTGTAGAAAGAAGCTCAGTAGCTCAGTAGAAAGAAAGAGAGAGCAAAAGACTTCATGAATGAAGATAGAGCAGCAAGCAAGCTATAAAAGGAAAAGAGAACAGCACTGGACAACTGGTCTATTCAGCATTGTGGAGTCTCCACATGCTTTTGTCTAAACTCCTTGAAAAGAATGAGCAGATGTCCTCAGGTCTACTATACAGCACATTGAAGGTGAGAGGTTTGTGATGAACATGAAATGTTCTAGTTGTGTAACTGTGTTGAGTCTACA
This sequence comes from Enteromius afrohamiltoni, assembly GCA_034779775.1. NCBI lineage: Eukaryota > Metazoa > Chordata > Actinopteri > Cypriniformes > Cyprinidae > Enteromius > Enteromius afrohamiltoni. The sequence continues at coordinate 4,771,191 of JAUYWG010000042.1, forward strand.
TTTTGCGCATTACTGTATTTTTAACACTGCTGCAATCAGGAGTTCAAATATTTTACCTTAAAAAGCTATGCCTGTGTCTATGACACATTCAAAAATCAGTTCATCTCAACCATTTAAAGGCACAGCTGACCCAAAACCCAAAGAATTCTGTTATTCACCCATCTGTGAATCTAAGCAAGCATGTCGTTATATTGTTTGTGTAACACAGCATATTAATTTTTGAAAAATCTTTATGTAGTTCTTTTTCATAAAAACAACCTTAAAAACGGTCACTTCCTGGTAAACTGGCACTAAATATCACTAAGACAACTAGGAGAAGCCACTGAATACAGTAATCGTATCAATTCCTTGCGCAGACGAGCAGACGAAATACAATTAATGCAGTTATTGCTGTCAGAGGTGGATGCTGTTGGAGAACGCAGTTGTGTAAGGCAAATATACAGAAATACTTTGGCGACAGATATTGCTCAGGCATTTCAGAATGACCATAACATAGATGTTCTGAACAAGATCAGTCGCTTAGTCAAGATTAGTCAAGATTAGTCATCTCGTAGCGCAAAGTCACATGACTGTTTCGATGCGCATGGAGAAATTTATTCGGTAAATGTTTTAATCACAGTTTATGCACATTTTTTCTCTTTGGTTAAAATGTTGATCTTACTCAAACGTTGATCTGATGTGCCTACTCAAGTATGTAGCCAAATAAGTAGCCTTGGTAATCATACAATAAAACATTTAAGCTTCCTAAAATGGAAAAGCAACCTTAAACAAATTACCAGTCAACACAAAAAGAGGGAAAGAACATGCTTGATGAGAATAAACATTACAAGGAATTCAAGTTCAAAAGAATCAAAGTGGAAAAAGTCACAGAGAGCTATTATAAGACTGAACAACAAGAACATCCACAGACAGACATTTAGCAGAGAAACAAGTGTGTCACGTTGAAGACCCAAATCACCGTGATCTATGCTGTAGTTGTAGTCTGGCATACATGGAAGGATGATAAGAACCCTGATAAGCTGTGTGGTTATCTACAGAATAAGACATAACTGCCCCAGACTCTCTTTCTGTCATATGTTTCACTCTAACAAGCTTTTTTTAACAACTTTAAAATTGGAGCAGTGCCAAGGGGATTTTCCAGTGCTAGTGGACACAATGGGTCAGGAAGAGCAGCTACTCTGAGAACAGTTACTTTGCTTTCTTTGCAAGAAACGACATTGCTTTTATGAGTACAATACGTGGCAAACTATGCTCAGTGAAATGCCACCTGTGTCGAATCAGCATGTGATCCTGTGAACCATGCCATAGAGCTATACAAGCCAACTAATGCAGTCGGGATTTTATGCACCATTTTATGATTTTATGCACCAACGTTGTATAACATCCCCAAAAGTTAACTATACTGTTGCACATATTTGGTTCCATTACATGCAACAAACAGGCCACCAAGTTGACAGATTTTAGTCCCTCTGCGTCATACAGAGACAACCAATACCCCTTACTTCTGGAAAAATCACTGTAACACATGGTCATTAGTGCCTTATTGCTTCATTCTCAGTAGTTCTACTTAATTACATTTACATGTCAAGTGTTTATTTGGAACTACGCTATAACACAGGCAAGTAGAAACACTGAGTCATTGAGGTAGGAACATTTAGTTTGTCAAAAGTCCAACATGCTCATGGCATTACACTAAAACAAATATGTTTTCTTATGAGATGTTTAAGTATTCTGGATGGGCACACATGCACAGAAAAGCCACAAGGAAAGAGGATGCTGAGGAATGTAATAAATATTTAGGTTCAATGAAGGAATTAAACATCCAGGATTGCACCAGTCAACTGAGATCAGCTGTGTTTCAACACACTCATTTTCATGCAATGCGATGATGTTGCAATCAGAGAAATTTGCAATTCTGATAAACAGGGAGACGATAATAAGCCGGAAATAATAAAGTGGTAGTAAAAGCAATTCTAACATTCTTAAGACAGCTGCACTTTTGGAAGTGATGTACTAAGGGCAGAGTGAATTGTTTTTTCAGAATTGACCTCTGCTGTAGAGCTGCACAATTAATCGTTAAAAGATCGCAATCTCAATTCCACACCTCACATGATCTTAATCCTGCATTTATACGACTCGGACAGGACACGAGCATGACACGCAATCACTCACAGCACGTCACATGTGGTGTTGCGTGGGCAGCGGCCAGATGTGCTTGTTACGCCGGTTTCACACCACGCGCGCCAGCCTGGGTATACTTCACTTTCGTGTTCCATTCTGTCTCGTGGACGGAAGCAGCAAGGAAGTACGCGTATGCAGAGCAGGAGCAGCGCGCGCTGACTGCGCTTTTACACTGGCAGCGTTTGTCACGTGCAGCTGAATCACAGCTTGTTCTACAGTAGGCTAGATTGAATAGGCTATATTACCTTGATCTTTCATTCTTCAGTAATTTCAAAGCTTTTCCTATCTCAAAGGATCTCTAATGAGTAGCAGGATTTTGTCAAGTTTTTGTTTTTATTTGCCATTTGATGTTCCTCATGTTTCCTTGATGTTCCTGGACACTGTGGTTGCAAAATGTCTGGGGCTCTGATTTGATATTAAATACATTTATAATTATATATATAAATTATAAATTACTTGTTACAGTGAAGTTTAAATGATGTTTACTACATTTAAAGAACTTGTGTTTTCGAATGTTAATCAAGACATCCAACAAAAGCATGCTTATCAAAACAATGATTTATGAATTTGATATTTGTTCATTTGTATCTTTTTTATTCATTATTTTACGTAATTAAAGAGTTTTTTTTTTTTTTTTGGTTTTGTACATGCTCTTTCCCAGCTTTGGGGAAAGTTCACACGAGACACAAACTTCATACCAGCCTAAGGTCATGAGGGTCGCTATTTGACACAGGACATGGGTGGAGCCACTCCAACTCATTTGTGGGAACTACAGTACCCCTTCAGTGTGGGCCAAGATACAGCCAACTACAGTACATACTCACACAGATGCAAACACTGTAGATCTAAAGAACGTGCATCCGTTAGAAAACCAACGTGTCCCAGAAATGTCAAAGGCTGAGCTACTTGCAGTGTTGCTCGTGCTGAGAGCTCCTCAGCACAGGTCTTCCCCTCGAAACAATTTTACATCCTGCCTCGATCCCTCTAATCGAACAATAGATTTTCCCCCAATTGTTTTACTTTTTTGACTGAGCAGATTATTTTGGCAGGCGATGTAGCAGCATTTTTCCTGTCCTTATCACCAACAGACATCTTTTGTGGGGTGCTGGTCCACCCATTTAAGCCTGTATAGAGTGCACACATTTACTTCACGTGCACTCCTATCCTCGTGCACAACCTCAGGAACCACCCTGTGACTACATCCATTTCCTCTTCCCTTATAAGGCCGAAGGAATTTCCAACAGAGGACACTGCATGCAGTTGCTTAGATTACTGCACATGGAACTTTTTTTTTTTCTTTTTTCATCCAAACATAGGTCAAACAACAAGAGCCAGTAACTGACCTCAAGGGATGAAGATAATATTGTGAAATCTTCCAACACATACAACAAACAAAATTAAAAAATTTGGAACTTCCTGACAATCAAAGTTTTCCATCCCTTCCCAACAGGCTATTTTTAAAGCATTTCTATTAGGCTTAAGAGCTCAAATAATGCTTAATCTCAATGATGACACAAAGACATAACCATAAAACATACTTAATGGCATAATAGCCAAACATGAGCAGCGATATATCACGTCAGAGCTGTAATAAAATCAATGCATTAAGCAATATCTGCAATTATATGTCTTTGTAAGATGAACTGTATAATTGCAGAGCTAAATGCAGATAGATGTGCAACCAGTTGCGTTTGTATTGCACATGTTTTACCTGCAAAAATCTCCCCATGGCCTCTGTATATACTGTTATAATACCCATCTTTCACAATTACACAACAAAGGGTTACTCCACCCCAAAATGTTTGGTCAAAAATAACTTACATTTAAAACATTTTTAGTTTGGGGTGGGGTAACCCTTTTATGACAAATTTAGGTCAATTATGCATTTTGGCTTTGGATTGCAAAAGGTGTGTTTCTGGGTATGACTTTCAAAAAGTGCAAAACTGTGTGAAGGATCATTCTTAGTCTTTGCTGCCCAAGTGAGGTCACCTACATGTTTGTAGCCTGCTGGCCGGATCATTGCCTGTCCAAAAATAGCTTGGCCTGCATGAAACTTGAAATCACTACACTCCTTGTACCAGTATAAAGCACAGCCTCAGCCTACTGCTGTCACAAGTTTTTGATCAGGGTAGCACAAAATCTGATAAAGCTTTAGACAAGGAGGCTTTTTCTTCTTCTACTCGGTGAAATTAGTTTAACTCTGAAAAAAAAAAAACCCTTGCATATGATTTTAATACCTTGTTAAGAAATAGCCTCTGAAACCCTTCACAGGATCCAGTGCAAATACATGCTGTAAAAGTACATTAAAGTATTTTTTTTTGTTGATAAAATGTGTGTACATAATACAGTAGATGTACTTGCATTGTGTATATTTATTTATTTACAAATATACACACATGCATTTACACAATTAAGAAAAAATATATTTATATGCCAATATATGTACATATAAATGATATGAATATAAATATATACATGTAAATACATCTAAATATTTTCTAAATATATACTATTTGTCTCTTCATACATATGAAATATACACAGTACATCTATTTATTAAACAAAACCTTTTTTTGGGTGCAATTAATCACAATTAACACTACTATATCTGAAACTTTATACTTTCTTCCAAAGGTTTTGTTACGGCATTCTCTTTTCTCAAGGCCATACCCAGTTATTGACATCTCATATATAGTTTTCAGTTACCTATGTTGTTAAAAGTGTAAATCTTGCAAAACCCTTTCACTGACTGCAAACAATAAATCAACAAATAACTGCAAACTGAAACTTGAGAGCGAACCAAAGCAGAAAATCATAAGAACGACTGAAGAATTGTATACTTGTCAGTGGAATTATGAGAAAGTCCAAATATTATTATAAAATCACCTTATGCAGTATGCAATGTCTTCTTCTTCGCAAAACAAGGTGCCAAGACGCATACCACAGCTAGATCTACAGCTAAAAGAATGAAGTTTCAGCTGAAGAAGCTTTTACAGGCACCTGGCAAAGAATCAGTGCTTTTGAACTTGCTGTTTGCTGCCGGTGATGGGTGGTTGCCAGAAATACATATCAGCATGTGGATCAGAAAAGAAAAGATGTTCTCATGCTAAAATCATCCTCAGATTGTAAGAGAGTCTAAACAAGCATCATAGCACCTGGAGACTGCTGTCTAATGATAAAGCTACTACTGTTCTGTCTTGTGGCAGCTGTTAATCACTACAAAACATGACAGTGTTTACGAAAAACATTAAATCTATATCATTCTAACAGCTGATAAAAACCTCACAATAATCCAAAAGTAATCCACATGACTCAAATCCGTAAATTAACATTTTATGAAGTGACGAGCTGTCTGTTTGTAAGGTACAAAGGCATTTTATTGAGGTATTTGAACTTTTAAACTGTATATAATAAAAAAAGTTGCTCAAGTGAAAATGTATCTGTTATTCTCTCATATCAAAATCCATCAACATATTTGTTTACAACTCAAAAACTTGTTTCTCTTGTAAACAGTGTTTCAGCTGCGCCTATTTATCTCTCGATTTTTTTTTTTCTCCTGAAAAAGCAATGTCGCAGATAGATAGATCGTAGATAGCCCATATTTTAGCAAGAAGCAACAGTTTTCAAGTTAAAAAAAGTGCTGATGATGTATTTGTTTATTACAAACACAGTTTTTATCTTCATTAATTGATGGATTAGATTGGACTTCCTTGTGGATTATTGTGATGTTTTTATCAGCTGTTTGGACTCTTATTCTAACGGCACCCATTCACTGCAAAGCATCCATTGATGAGCCTGTGATGTAGTGCTACAATCCTTCAAATCTGTTTTGATGAAGAAACAAACTCTACATCTCAGATGACCTGAGGGTGATTGCATATTCCAAAAATGTTCATTTTGCTTCAATTTTTGTGTGCAGTGGCCACATCTCAACATTCAATTAATAACCGATGCAAAGTAATAATTTGAATAGTTTCATAATTTCATAATTTGAAAATAAGTGTCTACCACTTTATTTCAGTTTCATCATGACTTCAGCCCTGTCTTCTTGGATAGTTGCTTTTTTAGCATTAGATTTATAGAAATTCCAGGAACTTCCACCCCAAGGCAGCATTATTAAACTAAACTAATAGTTTTCCAAATTAATAACACCATTAGGAGAAGTCATTGGAAAGAAATCAAAGTACATTTAAATAAAATGCAGTATGTGAGCAGATGTGTACATACTGTCATAACCACTCACAGACTCCAAACACATTATCTTCATTAACTTCAGACCAGTGTTTAATCTCTCACTGTGGGATGCCAGTTGGTTATATTACCACTGACAGCCATACCTAATTGATGTGGGATGGTTACATTTCAGCATTATAACAATAGAATGAAAATAAAACAAGCTTTTAATTAAATGAACATGTGCACAGCAAAGATCTGTAAAATGCAAAACTTTTGCGAATTGCACATGAGAAACTTGCAATACGAACAAGGACACTCCCACTCATCTGAGGGGCTTGGTTTAGTGTACCAATAAATGAGACTCAAATACGACACCACAATCTAGACTTAATCTTGTCCACTTCCTATAGTGATATTAAAAACACACTTACTGCATTGACCTCTGTCGTCAGGATAAGGACTGCAAGGCACAACAGAAAACACCTGCAATATAAAAATGAATGAATAAATATGTGTGCAAAGGTAAAACTCATGCTTCTGCAACACATGAAACTAAATATTTTACCTTAATGTGTTCAAGTGTTGTAGATGCTTCTCACCCTCCATGCGATCTAGAAAACAGATGAAATCTCTCCTTCTGCCCAATTCCAGTATCCTGTTACTGCATACTCAATGACCTGAAAGTTACAGATTTATGATCTGAAAGTTACAAGTTAATTCTCACTGTTCTAAGCCTATCCCAACAGCAGTGAATCCTTGGTTTATACTCAAAACATATTTACTGGTAATTTGTAGATCTCATGTTCCTTGCTCATAGATTTTCTGGAACATGCTAGCTGTTTTCCATCTAGACCAACCTGTCCTTAGCTTAAAGACCATGGTGGACCAGTAGCAAGCATACTAACTCAAGGTGTTCAAACTAATAGCAGCTAATCGTATTTTAGGTAAGCTTTAGAGACTTGCTAAGAAACTAGCGAACATGTTCCAAAAACACAGCTGCTCTTCGGTATTTGATAATGTGTCGACTAACGTCAATCAATATATTTTCTTGTTATTTAATCGTAAGTCAAGTCTCGTCCATTATTGAATATGAAGTGACGGCAGAAGTTTACCTCGGATCTCGCACGCTCCAGTCGCACGCGCTGAATCCAGATGCGTTTCGCCTAAAATCCACCTTGCCAAAGCTGTTTTAAGGGAATTACTGATCTCCAAGACTTAAACTTCTCCTAACAATGCTGAAATGCGAGTGATAGTTGTTCTAAACAGGGTTGTGTTGGTGCGTATTGATGGGTGGTCGTGTTCTTTACAGGGGGTGTGGTGGGCTCTTCTACAACAAGTTACTTTCAACTACAGCTACATAACGTTTAGAGCAAAGATGCAGACAAACGTATAGTTCAAGCTCGGGAAGAAGAGAAGAAGAATTGCTTGAAACGGAGAAGAATCCGTCAGCAGCGTGTCCTTTTGGACATTATTCCTAGGTGCGAAGATGCGGCTTCCATGTGTCACCGTTTTTCTTATCGCGCTCTCTTTGAGCATAGACGAGAGTACAGCTAAGGTAAGTCCAACTAAGAACTAGGTTATGTTAAGGTATATGTGTTTTATTAGTAGGTTCGGGAATAAGGAGTTCCGTTATGTCTTAGGTCGCGCGCACAGAGAAGTGCGTATAAGTTGCGCGCGACTTGCTTGCGCTCAAATTCCACTTTAGACTTCACGTGAGAATATGTCCACTTCTCGAAGTTAAAGGCTGGTATATAACAAGTGTATCTAACGTCAAATCTGTCGTTTGAAATAGCAAAACAAATGCAATTAAACAAACAGAAAGATATGAACCCTGCTCTTTCTTACAAAGACATTATTTAGCCTATAGTCACAGAATTTATAGTTTAACCGTTTGGTAGGTTCATGTGCTTTTGCTGGTTTGGTTGTTTCATTAGTTTAGCTGTTTGATACAGATTGTTTTGAATTTGTATGATGCCTTAGTATCTTGATACATTGTCATAAAGTGAATTTGTACTGTGGGTTTTCTATACAGTTTATATTTGCCTGGTCTCGTCTGAGGGTTGTTTTACTCGTTCAACCCTGCCCCACCCTCTCAGTTCAATTTCAAAGTACTATATTGGCATGATTGTTTTAGATGAAATAATGACAAAACAAATAAAACAAGTGACTGAAGAAAAAAGTTAATCAAATAAAATTGGGTTCCATTAATGCTATTAATAACATAAATAAAATAAAACAGAGTTCCAGTTATGCTATTCAAATAATAATAATAAAATAGCAAAATGCATTGTGCTGTTTGTGCCACTTATTGAAAATCTGTCCTAAAATTAGGCATTTTTAAAGTATTTCACTGTTGTGCTATGAAATACAAGCAGAATGTGTCACTCTGTCTCGCCTCAGCAGTGAGTCTCTGTTTCAGGAAACTTTTTATTTGGCCAGACGGTGGGAAACAGAGGACGAACTTGGCATCTGTGTGTTTTATGCTTGTGTGCACACTGCTACAGTTAACACAAACTTAATTATTATACTTGTATTATTATATATATATAAACAAAATTATTCTTAAACATCTGGACTAAACATCTTTAAACATCTTTGTTTTCTATTTGTTGTAGTAGTGCTCCTATTATGCCATTATAAAGGTTGCTGATATTGCTTCATGAGTTTCTTAAAACAGGTTTACATTTATGCAAGGTCAAAAAACACTTTAGGTTTCTCCAAAAATAGATTTAATTTTACTCCTTTTCTAAATGATTCGTAAACGACTCGTGTGAAGCAGTTCGAAGAATCAGTCTGTCTAAACCCCTCCTTCCTGTGAGCTCTCACAGCTGTGATTGGTCAGATGGCGCAGTGTGATTGGTCTACCGCTACAGCGTGGGTCGGGAAAACGAAACGCCCATTACAATAACTAAATGAAAGCGCAGGATACAGCATCTTCTTGACATGATGTAATCGTGGAACTTGTAGTTTGTGGGCGGGACAAGTTGTTCCAGACGTAGAAGGTGGGTGGACATTATGCAAATATGTTACTTTGTGACGTGGATCCGTAACAGAAAAAGATTCTAATTGCTGACGACTCGTTTAGGCAAATGTGAGCTGATTCTTAACTTAATTTATCGTGCACTGTCAGCGTCACAACTTTGCAGATAGTTTATGTTCACAAACAGCTACATGACACACTGCATGAAAGATCATATTTGAAAAGGCTTAATAGGCACTTTACTGCTCATCTAAAAAAATCTGTATAACCAATGAATGAGTTACACTAAACTATTTATATAAACCAAAGTACATAGTTGCATTATGATAAAGATGCATACATTTTTGAGGGAGCTATATACTGGACATGTGTTTTTATTGGGGTAGTTCTTGTGGATGTATCTCAGCGTGAAGGATGTGCAAAGCGAGGATTCAGGAAGTGACAGGTGTCTGGGCGATAAGACCTAGCAGGATGATTTATTGTTGTGACAATGATGAATTAACAAAGCCATTACATCTGGTGATTATGTGGAATTTCTGAATGCATACAGGCACAAATGTTGGATTAATAAACTATCACTGATACTGCAGATATTTACAAGAGTATATCTGTATGAAGAATAACTGTTTACTTAAAATGCCCCCAAAATACCAGAACATGTATTCCAGAGGAATTTGTTAATGGATTATCACATTACGTACTAGTTTGATTTAATCTAGTTTGTGACAGCTGTACTGAAAACGCTGTATACTCCAAGTATTGACTCTAAATCTGTAATCTCTTGGCAGTTCTTAGTAAAACACCAATCATATGCCACCCACAGCTGCCTCTCTCCGTCACCTCAGCTTTAGTTTGTAGTTGATGCCATTTGTAAGTGGTGTAAAAATCAGGTTTGTGAACGCTGTTTAAACAACTACAACAACAATAACCCTGAGAACAATAATGTTTTTGCTCTGTATTGTGTGTGGCAAGCACCAAAAGGTGGAACCATTTGTTGTTGTTGGCTTGTTTTGGAGACGGGGGTACCATGCTCATTTGGAACATCTGGAAGTTAATAAAACATTGTATTTTTTTCTTAAAATATGTTTAATAAGTAAGTACAAAAAAAGTAATTACAAACAACGGGAAAAGTCATGGGAATCCTGTAAAGGGAAAACATCTTGAACTCAATCAGTTTACATAGACTGTAAGGTTAAATGGATAGAAAAGAAATGAAAAAAAAGGAGTATTGCAAAATCCACTCTACATTTTTGCAGTGTTAGTTGTACACTATGTGTGGTCCAGCATAAATCAAGTGTTTGTTTTCTCTCTTGAGAGATCTATAAATATTTGTTAAAAGAAGTTTATGACAACTAAACATCACTCAGCAGTTTCTTGCAAATAGAAGGGGTGAAGTATATTGTTTATATTGTCTATGCTTGTCTGTTTATTTCAGCGGCACATGCAACCTTCTTCCTACATCTACAGTGGGTACCGGAAGTACTCAGACCCCCTTAAAATGTTCACTCTTTTTATATTGCAGCCATTTGCTAAATAATTTAAGCTGTTAAATAATTTACTTTTTCCCCCTCACAAATGTACACACAGCACCCAGTATTGACCGAAAAACATAGAATTGTTGACATTTTTGCATTTACAAAAAAAACAAAAAAACAAAAACTGAAGTATCACATGTTCCTAAGTATTCAGACCCTTTGCTCAGTATTTAGTAGAAGAACCCTTTTAAACTAATACAGCCATGAGTCTTTTTGGGAAAGATGAGGTTTTTCACACCTGGATTTGGGGATCCTCTGCCATTCCTCCTTGCAGATCCTCTCCAGTTCTGTCAGGTTGGATG
>JAUYWG010000042.1:4806328-4822565 GCA_034779775.1 Enteromius afrohamiltoni
GTTGACATGTTCTATTGTTTCCAAACTCTACCTTATTCTCTTTTAGGGACCAAAAGGAAATTCTGGACAACAAGGGCCAATCGGCCCACCTGGACCTTTGGGACCTCCTGTGAGTCTGAAGTTAAAATATCTGAAACACATTGCTGTCTAAATCACAAGTAACCGACGCCAGTGAATGTGTTCCTGAATCTCACACCATACAATTTTTCTTTGAAGGGAAGATCTGGTGAACCTGGCCAAAAGGGAGAGCCGGTAACTGTTCTACTCATCTAAAGTCTTTTGAATATTTTACAACATTTTGATCTAGAAATTTTGATCTTAACTGTCCTTGTTGTAGGGTGACAGGCTGACGTTTGAGGGTGAGAAAGGACAAAAGGTGAGGAACCAAAGGTTAAAAAAACATCTTGCATGAGAACATAGGGGATAGATAGGGGAACTTGCAAAATCAAAATGAGAAACTAGACCTGCCTAAGTACTTCCTGCTAATGGACATGACTGGAAACTGACAATATGTCACAAACAATAAGTATAGGCATTAAACTCTCTATCCGATTTGCAGTCCGCACTTGTTGCATCACCAAATCTGTTTGGCAGATTTACAGGTTTAACCTCACTAATTATCATAATCATGCCTTTTTTATTTTTAGGGAGAAAAAGGTTTAACTGGTCCCCCCGGTCCACCAGGGACTTCAGTGGGATACGAAGGCCCTGGCACAACCATTTGTAAACCTGGACCACAGGTATGATATCATAAAAAAATTTTATGTGTGTTTTAAGTGTCCAGATAAGTGAGGGCTACATTTCTTTTATCTAAGTTACATTGTTCAGTGTTCCATGTGTCTTACATATTTTTTAGGGTGAAACAGGCTCTAAAGGAGAGAAAGGTGAAGGGGTAAGTGGCAGCACATAATTATAACAATGCTAGAAATTCTATTATACATCTTATTATTATTAATATATAAATATTAAAATGACATGTATTGTGAAAAGGGTATACAAAAAAACATTCATTTTGCCTTTGCCCCAATTTCCAAGGCTCTTTGTACACCATATCAACATGGAATGAAAGGTGAACCAGGACCACCAGGACCAATCGTAAGTGAACAACACAAAAGTTTACTTATTAAATAATATTTAGCATAAATGACAGCTTTACCTCAGACCTCAAATTTCACACACCGCTAGTGAAAATGTACTTTTCTATTTGAATATAGATTGAAACATAACAACAAGAACATTTTAAAAGTTTGAGAATGCTGTGGTATTTGCTTTGTCCCACTTTTGCTATAGACAACAGCACTCGTTTCAAAAACTCCACAGGTTTGCATAAAACCTGATGATTATCTTCACAGAGCATCTTGTACCTCTTTAAAAAGAGCCATATTATCAATGTCACTCATTTACTTATATTAAGATTAATAGTCTTAAATAACTGTATTTATGTAAGTCAAAAATGGGTCTTTTAGGCCTCACTGTAAATCTGTTTTTTTCTTAGTTATGTTTGTTGTCATTATGATAGTATTTTTTATATTATGTGAAATCTACAGTAAATGTAATTTTATGTTTTCAAAGGGGAAACCAGGGAAAGATGGGGAAATTGGAGAAAAGGTATTGTGATCTTGGACAGTGACTACAGATCTCATTAGCAACATGTTTTTGTTAAATTTGATTGTAGTTAGACATAATCTCTTATTTCAAATACTAGAAATAATAATATAATAAGATTCTTTTTGAATCACTTTGATTGTGAAAGGGGGATCGGGGCTTCCCTGGTACTCCTGGTTATGATGGCTCTAAGGTAAGAAATTACTCCTTTGAATGGTCATGATGTGTGTCTAGACGTACATCTTTTTTTATTCATTTATTTATTCATTTATTTTCATGCCTTGTGTTCGTGTTAGGGCGACAAAGGAGAAAGAGGACCACCAGGATTTGTAAGTGGTTATCCTCCAAAAACTTAACTGAATACCATCAAGACCACACACTTCTTACCACACTTTTTCTTCACTTACTACAGTATTATGTACTAGTAGTGCCTAATTATAATATTTATCTTACAGGGTGTTGGTCGTCCTGGCCCTCCTGGTCCTCCTGGCCCCGCTGGAGCAGAAGGAGAGACAGGTGATGTTTGCTTAATGTCTTCTCAATATCTGGTTGTCCTGTTGAATTCTTCAGTGTCTTTATTTGCTCATCTGTTTTCTTCATTCATCAGGTTATCCGGGAGAACGTGGAGATCCTGGTCCCCCAGGTGAGTAAGCACACTTTGATTAATTGTTGGAATTAGGTCGGCTTATAACGTTGTAGTTTACAAAATGAGCCTTTTTCTTCATGATCATGGTTTACTGCAGGCAGGTATATTCCTGGTCCTCCTGGACCTCCTGGGCTCCCTGGGGAGATTGGCCAGAAGGGGGATAAAGGAGCTGATGGACTGTCTCTCGAAGGTCCAAGAGGAGCTGATGGACAACCTGGTCCCCCTGGACCACCAGGACAGATCAGTATGGACCTCTTAAACAACAACAAAAAAATATATATATATTTTTTGTCATGCTGTAATATCATTCCACAAACTCATGGAAAGAATGGAGTTACCATGTCATCGTAAAGTGAGACTTGGGATATACATATTTACTACATCCAGTGGGTGAAAGGTTAATAGCGAGGAGATAAAATGTATAAAGATCCTTTGGTTACTTTGAATGCCAATTCCAAAGTGTTCCTGGTGTTGCTATTTTTATATTAGATGAAGACTGTGATGTTAAAAAAGGAGCTCAAGGCCCTCCTGGACCTCCTGGGTTGCAAGGAGAGATAGGACAGAAAGGTGAGGTCATTCAACCTTCCATTTGTTTACTGTAGTTTTAATTTTATCAGAATTTGAGTTTTGCTCCTCTTTCAGGTGATCAAGGTGAAACATGCACAGAGTGCACTGTTTTCGGGTCACCGGGTTTGCCTGGTCCTCCAGGGCCAAAGGGTCAGCAAGGTCAGAAGCAATGAGCAATGTTATGTTTCTTATGTTTGTTCTTTCTGAGATTATGAATCATGCTGGATGTTTTCATTTTTAGGTTATCCTGGACAAGCGGGAAGTAAAGGAGAGAAGGGAGTGATAGGAGTTCCTGGACCTTCTGGACTTCCTGTATGTAGACTTTCAGCCTAATTCCCATTTTTTAACTTAGTATATCAGTTTTTTTGCGGCACCCTGGATACAAATGCATCAGTAGTATACTGTAACCACCAGGCGTGTGAAGAGCATATTGACTACTGGCCCTTCACAGTCCTTTCCCCTTGCTAGAAATCATGTTCAGGCCCGCTTTATCTTGTCGGCCCATTGGAATCATCATAACCTGATTACTGCGCCCCTGGTGATCACTATAAATGTGGATATTAACATCACAGAATCTTGAATCTTAAAATTTTACCTTTCTTTTTGCTTGTCCTTGAACTTTAGGGTCAAGAAGGCTCTCCAGGTTTAATGGGTGCCCCTGGCGCTCACGGTGAGCCTGGTGATGTATTTTTTGCTCCAGGACTGAAAGGAGATAAGGGTTTACCTGGTACTACTGGAGACAAGGGGCTTCCAGGTATTAATGGGTTACCAGGGAAAGATGGCCAGCCAGGGAAACCGGGACCAAAGGGAGAACCTGTGAGTAAAAATTCAGAAAAATCCAGCAAAACAGGCTCGACAAATGGCTATACAGTATTTCTCTTTTACATTTATTTTACAGTGTATCTGAATCATAAAGTCTATATTGCAGTGTTTTATTAATCATGGAATATCTTCTGTTTTAAGTAAAATATGTTTTTGTGTGATTAGGCTCGATTTGGCATTAAGGGTGATCGTGGCCTGGGTGGAGATCCTGGTGTTCCCGGCCCTCCGGGTGAGAGAGGTCCACCAGGTGTCCCAGGCATAGGTCGGCCAGGTGAACCTGGAGAAAAAGGCTCAGCAGGTTTGCCTGGTGCACCAGGAAAGCCAGGATTACAAGGTCAGTGATTTAGACTAAAAATGTGCTTATACACTGGCTGTCATTGTTCTGCTCTTTACAATAATCACAATTACAAATATATTTGTAGGAGTTAAAGGTGATGCTGGTAAAGTTGTAAGTTTACCTGGACCTCAGGGTGCCCCAGGACCTCGTGGAGAGACTGGGCGACCTGGACTTCAAGGTAAATTTAGGTTATGCTAATGTCATCCTATCCAAAAACTGGACTCAGTGCTCCAATGCAGAGCTGGTTGTACTGACGTCTCTCTCACTTTATCACCCAGGTGACACAGGTTTTCCAGGTGAACGAGGAATGCCAGGATTCCCAGGAGACAAAGGTGACCCTGGACTGCCAGGAATTGGGCTTCCTGGGCTCCCAGGACCAAAAGGCAAGTACCATATACAGTATAGTGTCTGTAAGTGTCAAGTTTTGTTTGAATGTGAAGTACATTAATATTCTGCATGTTTAATTATTACACCTTAAAGTTCATCATCAATAAAACAGCTATAGTGGCAAAGATTGTAGATTTCTATGAATCCACATGTTAGTCTTTATTCTGGCTGACCTTAGTGAGAATTACTTTTGAAAAAAATGGGTGTCAAATTATGTTTCAATTATCTAATCTAGACTCTATCATCTTTCTAATTTCATATTTTTCTCTCTTCTAGGTTATTCTGGGATTCCAGGGCCTGCTGGAATTCCAGGAGAGCCTGGTCGACCAGGTCAGGATGGTGTGCCTGGTCGTGCAGGGATACCTGGGCAAAAAGTATGATGGTGGATGTCATTTAGACTTTTTCACGTATTATGGTTGTATAGAAAAGGGTAAGAAAGATCACTTTTTCATTGACTCTAAACTTTATACAGGGAGAACCTGGCAGGGGTCTTCCTGGTCCTAAAGGTGACATAGGTCAGGCAGGAGTGCCAGGATTTCCTGGGGAGAAGGGTAATACTGGAATGCCAGGGGTTCCTGGAACTGAGGGACGTACTGGGCCACCTGGACAACAGGGAATCAAAGGTACATTTGCTGTGTTGCCTTCTCATAATACTGTTAAATAGATTATTTACCAGATGTTCTGAAAGTATTTCCTTTAGAGCTGACTAAAAAGCTCTTAGCAGACAAAGGAGGAAGCTGGAAGCTGTGAACAAAATAACTGTCTGTGAACCTCTTGGTTAATTGAAATAAGTTGAGCTGTTGAGTGGAAATTGTACTTGGTTACTAACATAATCTTGGTTTCCTGATATATGGGAAAGAGTTTTGTACCACTAAGACGCTATGGTAAAAAGGTCTTTTTTGTCCTAATCTAAAGCTTTTTTCAATAACACAGTGTACAGTAACTGCACAGCCATTGGTTTATGCAGTGATGCTGCACAAGCCAATGGCCACAAAGAGCAACAGGGTCCGAAAGTCAGTAAGGTAGGGCCCTTCAGAGCCCTCAGAAGAGTGGGCAGTGAGGGTGCAAGTTGGATTCAGTCTCCTGTATCCCTTCAAAAACTGACCTTGAGCATGGAAGAGTAGTGTCCTTTATAAAGCAACTCAGGATAAAGGAAGGACAGACCGAAGGTTGCATGAGGTTGGGTCTTTGCTGAGAAAACTGACCATTTAAAGGCATAGTGGTGTCTTGTAGATGGAGCTCTAGCCTTAGAAATAGTGTGAAGGTTTACGCGCTCCCATCAAGAGACCAGAGGTGGGGGTGCCATATTGGCAAAGGTCCACGGGGCCGCTACAAGCAGCTGAGAAAGCTCTGAGAACCAGTGCTGGTTTCTTTAGAGCAACAGGACCAGCTTCGGTGTGGTCATCCTGAACAAACATTTTATGAGGGCACAGTTCGGGTCTTCGAGATCTAGGATCTCAGACCCAGGCTGCCATCCTTTTTGGGAATGAGGAAGAAACAGCTGTGGAATCCTGATTCACTCTGAAAAGCTCCTTTTGCCAGAATATTCATTACGCTCTGAACCAAGGTGGGGACTATGCTGTCAAAACACATGGGTCTTCAATACAATTTAATAGATTAGCTTTGTTTTATTATCCCCAAAAACCAGTCTTGACACTCCAGGGATGGCCTGCAAGTCTTCGGCCCACTTGACAAGGAGTTAAATTAATTTGGGTGACTGCACAGGAACAAGGCACTAATGAGAAGCAGAAGAGGAGATTTGCTCCCTTTTTGTAAATGTTTGTATTTTATTTTACCCACTAGCATTTGCAGCAAGCACATTGTCTTCAGGACCCTAATTGAATGCAGTGCTTGGAGGAATACTCAAGGTAGTTTGAAGCTTCCAGAAGAGGACAATAACTAGAAATCAGTGGTCAAGTTGTATTCAGTTCAACCCAAATATTAGAGTGTGTTCAGCATAATTACGGAGTCCTGATTCCTAAAACCTGCAGAGCAGCCTATGCTGTCTGTGCACAGATGCTATAAAGTGTGACAATTTAAGGACAGTCTGGTGCTTCTGACTCACAACCTTTAAGTAAATTACAGTTTCTTATTAAAATAACCTGGTACTTACTATTCAAACGCGAGTTTTGACCAGTGAAGGGTAACGCTATTGCTTGTTGTTTCTCTGATCAAAAATGTAGTAATATGTTTACGAGAATCAGTAATTATGTCCTCACTGGATGCAACAAATGCCTCGTTTGTAATGCGTTTTATTGTTTTGGTGTCATATTGTTGGGACACTGCCTCACGTTATAGTAAGGGCCATAACATTTCCATCAGACGCTTATGGTATTTTTCCAGTCACAACGCACTGGATAGCTGGCCAATCAGAGCACACCTCACTTTTTTAGAAAGCAAAACAAATCGACCCATTTCAGATGTCGGGGCTAAGAAGAGAAACAATAATGTACAGTATGTGGAAATGTGTAAATTTTGCACCTTAAACTGCATAAACTCATTACATTTCAATAAATACACAAAATACTGTTCTTTTTAGCAATATTATTTGACCCCTTTAAGGAAGTGCCAGACAATGATTTCACTGTGTTTCACCTCAAACTGTAGGGGAGTGTTGAAGAAATGGTTTGCAAGAAGTAGATGGGTTCAGTGGGTGTAATAACATTGAATTCATTTTGGATTTGCAGGTAATCCTGGACCACCCGGAGCTCGTGGTACAGCGGGGCCTCCTGGTCCTCCGGGGCTTGGAGAACCTGGACCACCTGGACCAATGGGGCCACCTGGTGGCCCTGGACCCCTTGGTGAGGTTTTCTATTGATTAGCACCAACAAAGATGTACAGTAATTTCCTGCTTAGATGTACACATCTTACATGGTTTGTGACAAACTTTAATGATGTCCTAGGTCGTATCGGTATAAAGGGTGACAAAGGTCCTCAAGGTCTACCTGGTTTAGACATTCCTGGCCCTCCAGGAGACAGGGGTAGCCCTGGTGTCCCAGGTATTCCAGGACCTAAGGGTTTAGCAGGGGAACTGGGACCTCCAGGCAGAGATGGCTTACCTGGTGAACGTGGTGAGCACCCATTAGTACTGGTGTTTTCCTTGCACATGCTTGTATACCTCAAGATGATTAATTGTTTTTTTTTTAGGTCCAAAAGGAGAAATTGGAATTATGGGACTGAAAGGACCCCCTGGACATTTAGGTCCTGTCGGAAAGGCTGGAGAGCCAGGAACCAAAGGTAATAGAACATACATTTAAACCCTCTGGGGTCACAGCCAGCATTGGTGCAGTCTGTCTTGTATTTTCTTGATGACCATGAAAATATCTAAAAATACTCCATCATTTTTGATCGTACAGATAAGAAAATAGTCATAATAACAACAAAACAATGTGCAAAAAAACAAAGACTCAAGTCAGTTAATGGCTCACTAAAAAATAAAGTATTTATTAATAATATAAATCAGGGGTATTTAATAAAAGTTCCAAGAGGTGAAAAGTGCCAGACAAAAAAAATAAATAAAATAAAAGTAATTAAGTATTTCTCTACATGGTGACAATTTTTTCGTCCAGAGAGTGAGAGAAAGCACATAGAGCTGAAAGGGCTTGAATAAAACCTAGAGGATATAGTGCTAAAATATATTTGAAACGGCAACGAACCTAAGGACTTGTAATGTGATGCGCTCCACTGTTTTGACGCACTGTTCACTTACTATGGTGCTGCTGTTATTGTCAGGATGGAGTTGCTGACCACCACCACTAGAGGGCACCCGCACTCACCACACCTCCCTTGGACTCATTCATTCATTAACTTCATTTCCCATCATGCATTGCACCACCCACACCTGTTCTCACTCTGTAATCATCTCACAGCTGCTGTTAATCACCTCACTCACTCTCTCATCAGCCACAGCATTTAAACTACAGTCACACAGACAATCATTGTGAAGTCTTGATTTTTCTATCATTTCCTCTGATTTTAGGCAATACTCATGGGTAGGGGTAGGGTTAGGTTTAGGTGTAGAGATATGGTCAAAGTAAAATTTTGGAATAAAATGTTGTTCCAGGGTCAACAAAATATGTTGACCCAGGAACACGTCTAACTCAGCAAAATCAGTACGTGTGTTCATGCAGTATTTTGATTAATTGAAATTATAAATATTTTATGTATATAAACTGTTTATGTAATAAAATATGTTTTCATATTTTGTGTTGTCTTTTATCAGTGCAAAATTATCACAAATGTAAAAGGATTCATGCCAAAGCTTCACTTTTCTAAGGGAATTTCCAAACCTTTAGAGGAAAGAGTATAAAAATCAAGTGAAACGTTTTGAAATATATGTAATTTATTTGTTTAAATATCTCACAATTACATGTTTGATCAATGTTTTATAATGTAAAACCACAAAATATAAAATTAATTATATAAATTAATTAAAATTTAAAACACTCTGAATGTCTAGTAATGTTTGGCACAAAGATGTATTACTGTTAAAGTTTCAGTGTTCAGATCAGTATGTTTAATCATATGTCATTGACCTTTACTGTGCAAAAAAATACAAATAATAATATAAATACAAATCAAAACCCCACATTATTACTCTCCTCACACTCTTTCTTACTTGCATATTGATGGCCCATTATGGGAGGCCCTTTGTCTCTTAGGTGCGAAGAGGGTTAAAACAATTCTTTCTTCTCTTGGACTAAAAGATACTGTTATCTTACTACAGGGGCACATTTAGAATTGCATTAGCTAAATCTTTATGATATTGTTCTGTCTCTTTCAGGTGACCCTGGTTTGACTGGGGTCAGGGGAGTGTTTGGTGATCCAGGTCCCAAGGGTGAGAGAGGAGAGCAGGGTCTACAGGGTCCACCTGGAAACATGAGTGAAGTTGACATGGAGCACATGAAAGGGGATAAAGGAGATATTGGAGACAGAGGTACAGAGAGAGAGGTGTTTGTCATCAAGGTTTTAGGACCAAATTAATGGTTCTTTGTTTTGTAGGTGATCTAAACAGATGCAAAAATAATAATAATAACATGAACCTTTGTTGGAGTTTTAAGGAAGCAGACATGTCTGGATTTTTGGTTTCTATTGTTGGTGCATCGTCATAAAATATTTAGCAGATTTATGCTGAAAACAGTGAACTATAAACCTATTAGTGTTTATATTTTAACCTTGTCTATCAGGTGATCCTGGTCCCACCGGAGGAAGGGGGTTTGCTGGAACAACAGGAGACCCTGGAATGCCAGGAAAAGATGGAATGCCAGGTTTACCTGGACAGGAAGGTTAGTGTCCAGGCAATAATCTGAAGTCAAATTAACAGTATAGTTGCTGGTAAGTAACATGAGTCAATAATGTTATTATGAGGGCATTATTTGTTTACTACGGCTTTACTGCAGGTCAAAAAGGAGACCCTGGAGTCCCCGGGGAGCCAGGACAAACTGGAGAACCAGGAGACCCAGGTCCAAGAGGAGACATGGGATACCCAGGTAAATGTAGCTCTGTTTTCTATATGTGGGTTGATTTTGTTTTTTGCTGTGTATAATTTCATGTAAAAACATATGTGGCATATACTGTATAAATCACATGACTTTTCACAGTAAGATCAGTGAAGCAGTGTTGTTATGCTTAATGATTTCTTTAGTAACCATAGGTGTTACAGTGAACTATAATATAATGTAGTTTAATCTGAAAAATTCTGGAAATATTGTGTATGTCGTTTGTTGAACAATTTGTGTTCATCAGTGAACATTTTGTGGTTTTTTAGGTATAATAGGACCAAAAGGTATTAAAGGTGTTGGTGGGTCCCCGGGCCACCCTGGATTTAAGGGGACTGATGGCCCCAAGGGAGAAAAAGGAGATCCTGGTGCAGCAGGAATAGGAATCCCTGGTCCCCCTGGACAGAAGGTTTGTGCTGTTGTACATTAAGTTTAAAAATTTGCATGTTAACAATACAGTGTATATCTCCCTTGGTCTCATCTTATGCTTATGAACATGTTCACACAGGAGCAGGATATGGTTGTCAGTCATGCATTTAAGTCTTTAATATGGTTATGTTCACACACATTATGGTTATTCACGTGTGCATTCTGTAAGCAAACTTACACCTGTACATTTTCAGGACTCACAAGCACGTTCTTTGGAAAACATGCTGTGAATGGAACAGGACGAGTTGTCTGTCTCGCCATACAGCACGAATAAGCTTTTGATTCACAAATGTCTACCATGAGTTAAAGTTTTCATGTATGGTTTTGGTAACTTACAGTGATGGTAAATGAGCTGTGTGTCATCTGAAAGTTAAAAGGTTTTTCTTATCAAAGCCACTCACATTTTGTTTTCCGCACATGTCTCAAATCCTCACACTCCACCCAAATATAAAAGCTGCTGTCGGTTAATGAGGACTTGACGGATGAACTCCTGGCTTGATTGTCATTTCAGAAAGTGATAAAACTTTTAATTTTGTGATTTTCTTTGATATTACTTTAGTCACTGTCACTATGATTTCCATTGCACGTTTTTATAGACAGTATTCCAATCGTGAGTTGCTGTGTGAACCAGTAAATGCAGTTGTTAATCCCAAAAACTGACTGTGTTAACATAGCCTATATCTCATACTTACAGGGAAATGTGGGTTCCCCTGGTTTCCCTGGTGATCCTGGACAAAAGGGACAGAAGGGTTCAATGGGCATACCAGGAACTCCTGGAACTCAAGGAGCTAAAGGAGACGCAGGACAGATTGGTTACCCAGGCAAGATGATTACAATGTCTAATCCAAATTGCACTGAAATACAGTTGTTTACCAGCCAGTGCTATTAACACATTGGGAGAATAGTATGATAAATTATTATAATAACAATCATATTTTTTCATGAGCAGGCAGTCCAGGGAAACCAGGTGAGAAAGGTGTCAGTGGGTTGCCAGGGTCTCCAGGAGAACATGGGTTTCAAGGACGTCCAGGTAAGTGAAATTTTTTGAAAAAAAAATTTGTTGAAGGAAACCATTTATAGTTCCCTGGTGAAAAAATCATCATTGCTGGTCACCATAATAAGTTAGGTTTTGCATGCTGGAACCAGCATGGGATGCTGCATGGGACAACAACCAGCATTTGTTGTCTTTTGGGTGCTGGTATGATCCCTGCAAGACTGTAACAAAACTTGTGTATGTGTTACATATAACATTTCTTGGGGAGTGTTTATTAGTTAAAGAACAAATCATTTGAATTATTTTTCATAAATTATTGAATTAAGATAAACACCTTTAACCAATAAAATTCCCAGTGTTAAACCAACATTGCTCAGTTTGTTCCCGATCTATAGAAAATAAAATAAAACTGCAGTCAGTGAAATAAAATACTGTAGGTCCAATCTGCAAGTGTTGACTGCGCATTAGTGAAGACACATGCAGTTAACAGTCAGAATCACTGAGGATAAGAGGAACAGCAAGAGACAAAAAATAATATTAGTAAAGTAAAGAGGTGAGCAGAAACAACAACTACAACTGACTTCCCACTAAACAGGCTTAGATGAATTTTGTATTGTGCTGGAGTTTTTAGGTTTTGTCATTTTTGCTTAGCTTTGGTTATAATTCTTCCTACTGTACATTTAATACATTTAGAACACATTCATAAGTACATTAAGACACAATGAATCATGATTTATTTGTGAAAACATGTATCCCAATTAGTGGAGTAAATAAAAAAATGTTTTGGTTAGGTGAGCCTGGTCTACAGGGTCCACCAGGTCAGCCTGGAGAGAAAGGCGAAGCAGGGGTAGATGGCATTCCTGGATTCGTAGGAGAGAGAGGAGAACCTGGTAAGATTATGTATACCTCAAAAAGTGAAAGGTAGCTCAAAAAGAGAAACTCATTTAACATGTTTTAGAGTAATACACATATTCTGAGTTATTAAAAGACAGCGGATATCTAATTCATTTGCACATGTGTTAGTTCTTAACCTTGCTTTAATTTGAGTGAATTCAGAGTACTCTAAATTAGAGAACCATGTGAATCTGTGATAGTGCTTTCCACACAGCCTATCAAAGCAAATGTATGACAATCTCCTAGGATGCACTCTTGTCTGAGGCGCTCATCCCTGCAGCAAGATCCTTGATCATTGTTGAGTGTGCCATCCTCAAAAGTGGAAACACAGTGCTATATCAAATTTACAGATGATGGACCTCTCATTATCCAACTGTATCTGCTTATTTTATATATATTTAGAATTACATTTCTTTGTATAAAATTTAATGTTTCTAAGACAAGAGTAAGTAATCTTTGTATAGGTTTGGTTTCAGTTCTTGCTACCTTTCATACACTTTGAATACATTTAACAGATGAAAACACGCATGCCATTTTCTTAATTTGTAAATGTGCACAGTGGTCTAAGACACAATTATTTCTCTTATTCAGGTATACCTGGCACAGGTTTTCCAGGAGCCCGTGGAGAAACTGGCAGCAAAGGTCAGAATCGCGTATCTCCAATAATTCGATTGTGGAGCACTAGGAAGTCTACTTAAAATTAATACATTTTAGTTAAATATTTTCAATGTATAATCTAAAGATATTTTAGTGATAAGTAACTAAATTAAATTAATACTGCTCCTCGTCTTCACACAGGTGACACAGGCAACCCTGGTCTTCCTGGCATTCCCGGAAGTCCAGGAATTCCTGGAACCAAAGGTGAGAAGGGTCTGCCTGGAATTCCAGGAGACCAAGGGCATCCTGGAGAGAGAGGGCTTCCAGGAACATCCATGGAGGGGCCTAAAGGGGACCGGGGAGCTCAAGGACAGCCAGGTGTAAGAGGTGAATCCTTAACACCTCACTATACAGGACAGTCGGTCACAGAATATTTTTTATTAGTAGTCTAAAAATTTAAGGGTGTCATTATGGTAATAAAATGCAGGGCTCACTCCTGTTAGTCAAAGAACTGTGTGTGAACTGTATTTAGAACAGGACTGAATTCTGCTAAATGTGGTCTGTGTCATCTTAACGTCTCATTTTTTACCACAGGGGTGACTGGTGATCCAGGCCCACCTGGCATACCTGGCAGTGCTGGAGCTAAAGGAGAAAAGGGAGATGTGGGCTTCCCTGGCCCACAAGGCTCTCAAGGCTATAAAGGAGACAAAGGTTTCATTGGTACTCCTGTGAGTTTAAGGCTTCATTTTCAAAAATAAAAATTGTACCTTTGAAAATGATGGGGAGTTATTTAATACAGTTGTGCTCTGTAGGGTGAGCCTGGATTGCCTGGTTATAATGGACAAAAGGGTGAGATGGGACCGCAGGGTGTTCCTGGTTTTCCTGGTAAGATTCAAAATCAAATTTAACTTGAAAAAATATAACAGTGCATTTCTGCATGCGTTCAACAACAACAAAACAATGCTAAATAGTGAGGGTAGATTAAGTGTCTCTGTGTCATTCCAGGAACAAAGGGTGAGCAAGGAGTGAATGGTCTTAAGGGTGACGGAGGAGACAGAGGATTTCCAGGTCTTAAAGGTATGAAGAAGAAAAATATTATGTTTTATGTTCAGAATTATTTTCAGGCTCCTATGTAGCGGTGGGAATCTTTACACACTTCAGGATCCGATCCGGTTCTGATTCAGGGAGTCACAATCCAATTCCAAACAATATACTGATTTCTGCTTTAAAAACATTTATTTAAGGTAGCGAAGGCCCCCCTGGACCCCCTGGGCCACACACATTTATAAAGGGAGATCCTGGTCTTCCAGGACCTCAGGGACCCCAGGGTCTGGTTGGACTTCAAGGCTTTCCTGGACAGAAAGGACTACAGGGTGAGTGTTTCAAAATTTAAACTTACAACTTTATTAAAATAGCCATTTGACATGTAACACTCTGTCCTAATTACACATAAAAGCGATGCTGCGATATGCGATAAAAGTCTTTTCAATGTTAATCAGAGGTTCTGTCCTAACTGGCTGCGATGATGAAATTTTTATATTCGAAACTGTTTCTATTTCTGCGACATCGTGGCTGGAACAACAGTATACAAACTACATGACAGTGGATAATCTCAAGTGATTATGCGCTTTATTCAAAGTTTAACATGAGTTTAAATATCATATTACATGACCTGTGTACTCACTGCAAACCAACGAGTGTGTCCCATAACAGAGATGTTATCAGTCAATCAGTATGTACATTTAATGACGTTAAAAAAGTTTAATATTTTTAAATAAGATCATAAACGTATCCATTTTGTTGCGAGGGTAGTGGTCTTTTAGAGAGAGCCCGCCCACACACGCTTCTGATTGGCTGTGATATTTGATTGATTCTGTCGCGTGTAGTGTGGATACCTAAATTGCTTGTCGCTGGAATTTAGATACGTCGCATGTAGTTAGGACAAGGTGTAACACACAACCTCCTTTTTAGGTGTGATGGGACTTCAGGGTATGAAAGGGTCAGATGGAACACCTGGCTATGATGGACATCCTGGGGCCAAAGGAGAGCCTGGACAAACTGGGCCCTCTGGTAGGTTCACAGACACATAAAATATCACAAGCATTACCTCATATCTCAATATGCAGAATAGTTATAACATTCAACTGAACTGAAATGCCTTCCATTTATAAGACTGCTTATGAATCTCCTTTCTGCAGGCCCCAGAGGGTACCCTGGACCTCCAGGTCCTAGTGGTTTCCCAGGTGGCATCGGCCCTCCTGGCCCTGCCTCAATGGACCACGGCTTCCTTGTAACCCGCCACAGTCAGAGTGTTGATGTTCCATCATGTCCAGAGGGAACGACACTGATTTATGATGGATATTCGCTGCTTTATGTCCAAGGCAACGAGAGGTCACATGGACAAGACCTTGGTTAGCACAACATTCACACAGATCGCGTATTTATTCTGAAATATCAATCAGACAATCCCTGACGTTCTGCTCTCGTTACCCAATAGGCACAGCTGGTAGCTGCCTAAGGAAGTTCAGCCCAATGCCTTTCCTCTTCTGCAACATCAACAATGTATGTAACTTCGCTTCTCGTAATGACTATTCCTACTGGCTCACCTCTCCCGAGCCCATGCCCATGAGCATGGCCCCTGTTACCGGTGAGAGCATCAAACCCTTCATCAGCAGGTTTGTGATCTTCTATGAATCGTTTGATATTTCCTCTAGAAAGAATTCCTCTTCCTTCTCATGTGCATGCATGTTTTCTTGTGACAGATGTTCAGTTTGTGAGGCTCCTGCTATGGTGATAGCTGTGCACAGTCAGACCATCCAGATCCCACCCTGTCCTCGCGGGTGGGATTCTCTCTGGATTGGATACTCTTTTGTCATGGTGAGTTATTAGGACTGCCTATTTAAAAAAAAAAAAGAGTGTTGCTTTAAGACACATACTATATAATAGTATTATAATTTTACACTTGTACTATAAAACATTTTTTAGTTGCTACATTTTACAGTAAAATTGTGCTAGTGCAATATAATTATATTATTATTATATTATACTTATTGAGCCCTAACTTTGTCTTTATTACTCAAAAAAAAAAAATCAGTTTTCAAACTAAAGTCCAGGATTTTTCCAGGAAGAGTATCAACCACTCAAATAAGGATGGGTGATACCACAATTTTTCAATGCGATACGATACCGATACTTTTTGTTAATTTTTTTACGATACCGATACCGATAACGATACAACTTATTATTTTAAATGTTAATTTGATTTTTCAAAATAATACTCATTAAAAAAAAGATCATTACATGTAAAGACAAAATTACATATACATACTGGCCATTAATAACAATTTATTAGAAAAGCAAATTTGACAAATAAGTCAAAATGTTTAAACAACCAAAAAAATTGATTCAACAGAAATCATACATATCAAACATAAAATGATGGAAACCTGCATCCTCAACCA
>JAUYWG010000042.1:4822665-4834971 GCA_034779775.1 Enteromius afrohamiltoni
TCTGGTGATGAGAAGCAGCACCACACCACGCTACGTTTCCTCTCTGCCATCGTGCCATTCTGTAATGCGGAAGTGTGTGACTTGAGTGTGTTGAGTACGAAAGTTAGCTGAAAGACACATGATCGCTCATATTCTGCCGCAGATTGATCGGGGTAATGTCTTATAAACAAAGCGTCACCGTTTATCCTGTACACAGCGCTAAAACATTTAGTTATGCAGCATCGATGTGCACATCCCTACTGTCAAACACTAAGGCCAGCCTCTATCACCAAATAAACACTGACAGGAAGCCAAATCTGTTTGCTTTCATAATTTTCTGAGGATTATACGAATGTGAACTTGTGACTAGTGTGTAAAGGTCTGACGCTGTCTCTCTGTGTGTAACAGCACACTAGTGCTGGTGCTGAGGGCTCCGGGCAGGCTTTGGCATCTCCGGGTTCCTGTCTGGAAGAGTTCCGCTCGGCTCCCTTCATCGAGTGTCACGGTCGTGGCACATGCAACTATTACGCTAATTCCTACAGCTTCTGGTTAGCCACCATAGAGGACAACAAAATGTTTAGGTAAGCTTTTACACAAATTATATTCTCGATTATTTATTAACTGTTATGGTGTCTTCATACCAAAAATAAATGTAATTATGCAGCGGCTATTTATAGCGAATATGAATAGCGATAGTGGCTATTTACACAAAGTGCAAACAGCAAAATATGATATTTACACTAACTGAATATAGCAGTATTAGGGATATGCTACTCTAAGTGCAAATACTGTAGCTATAGATTTTATTTAAACTGTCTCTGCTGTTTATACTACTTGTTGCAAATAGTGACAATATCTTCACTGTAGTATTGCAGTACATGCAGTCTGCAGTAATAACATGTTGAGTGTACATTCAAATGTACACTTTTTAATGGATGCAATCTTATAAGTACATTAATTTCTCTAAATGTCACAAGTGATTTTGTGCATTAAAATGAAAACTAAAAGGAATAAACATTTCAGGATTAAGACAAATCATTTTGTCTGCACAATTTGGAGCCGCTAAAAAGTGATAAAAACTTAGTATAATAATCAGAATTGCAAGATTTTTTCCTTTTCTGTTGTTAATTTCTGTGTGTATTTTTGATTACAGCAAACCTGTCCCTACAACGCTAAAGGCTGGGAATCTACACACCAACATCAGCAGGTGTCAAGTGTGCATGAAGAGGGTATAGACCAGCCTCAGAACTGCGTCTGATCTTTATGTCCCAGTTTTATGAACAAACAACAAACGTATGGTGCTAATTCTGTGAAAAACCATGAAAAACTTCAAGAGTCCACAGAAAAATACCCGTCTCATCATTTATAGCAATGGAACCTCAAGATCAACTGGGACATTTGCCTCATACAGAACACTTAACTAACATTGTTCCATTGTGTCTAATGAATGACACCTGTTTACACTTGCACTGAGTTTATGTATTAGTAAGCAGGCAACCATCTTCAGCAAGAATCCATATGGATCGGATGCTATTCCATCCAGACCTTATCGTGCTCTATTTTTCCAGCTTTATTTATCACGCACTCAACAATATCAGAAGCAGATATCTTGTTTAATTCTCTCTAAAATGTATACTCAAGCAACACTAACATTATAGAATTGGATATTTTATTTTTTCCTACTTCACCGTCAGTAAGTTTGTCAGCACCCTCTTTGTATGATGCAGGAGAAGCAAAGATCAAGCTTTGTTGTAAATATAGTGCCTTATTTAGTTACTTAACACTCTGTCACCGTAATCTCTTCAGGTAAATACCATTGATTTTGCTAGACTTAATTATTTATGAAAACGTATGAGATGAGAGTTTAAGCACCAATGGGCCCTTCCTTTCTACAATGATTTCTCTCTGTTAACCACTGCAGAAGACCATCATGGCACATAAACTGTATTCTGCACTGTTTTTTTATTTTTAAGAATAAGAATGTGGCCTTTAGACTGAAAACTTCCATTTATGAATCTGTTTTGATGTTTATGCTTGTTCACATGTGCTTAACTTTATGTCCATTTTCACATACACAGTCCCTGTTTATAGCTCTAATAACTATGATCAGACGTCAGATGTTGAGCAAGTGCACTCGTGAGTTGCCTCAGTTGCCTTAGTTTGTTAACTTGAACTCATCAGTAAACTAAACCTGACTTGATTCAGCCACATCTATATCAATCTTCAAGCAGTTATCTATAATTTAGGGTCTGTGTCTGAAGGAAGCATTGTTGATTTGAATCCATTGCCTATGGATTCTGTTATATGTTCTGAGTTTCTTTTGTCTTAATGCCTCAGATACCAGACCAAAGAACCTGCACATGTCCCCCTTACACAGTGGATTTGTTGCTCGTTATTTTATTTTATTATTATTTTACACTGATAATACTTGATTATGCAATCTACACTACATGCTACAAAACCTTCCCCATTGTTGACCTTTTAGTTTCAAATTGTTCTACTGCTTTAGCCAATTAAATAGCTAGTTGTGTTTAAATCTGAAAGTGCCTTACATGAATTCCGTCACTGATGTGAGCCCAAATATCCATACTTTAATGTCACTGATCTCGCACACACTGTATCTCTGTGCATTGATGTGCCCATGAATGGCTCCAGTTTTTGAATATTTTGAATAATACAGACATTGATAGCAATTTGTGGAAATATATATATATATATTTTTTTTTTTTCAGTGTCAAATGATTTCAGTAATACCCCCACCCTATACTGTCATACAATAAAAGGTTTGTATAAATGTGTGATGAATTTGTCTTTTTTATACAAAAGAGTATATTTATACAATATCGTATATATATATTAACAAGGGTTATAACGTTCTATAGGACGCCCAAAAATGATAATTCTGCCATCATTTACTCAACATCAAGATATTTCTGATGATATCAGAGAGCCATCTGACCCTCCATAGAAGTCCATGTGACATCGGTGGATCAACTACAGTTTTGCAACCGTAGATTTTTTTTTTTTTTTTGCACAAAGAAAAATAAAATAACATCATATACTCAACCATTCTCCTCCTGTGACTTACGACTTCCGTCATTTTAGAGAACATTACTGCATAAGCACAAGCTTTCTTCTAGGTGAAAGCAGCCACAGATTACACACATGAGCATGCTTTCACCCGGATGTAAACAAGGCTGGTTATATGATTTTTTCATATATGATTATTATTTAGCTATTCATTTATGTTTGTTGTGGAGTTTATATCTAGAGTGTCATGTAAACAGGAAGCAGACTAGCCGACTGTCGCTGTTTGATTTGTATTCACTTTTATTAAATTTTTGGTACTGAAAGGTGTATTATTTAGATTTTTCTCCCAGTATTTCAAAGCTGTGCTCTATAATAAATGAGTAAATCATGATATTTTAGTGTTATTTGTCAGTATTTCTCTTTCTTTCTTTCTTTAGTTAGTGTCATTACCGATTTTGACTGTTTGACTTTTTATTGCCTGCTGTCCAGACGGGAACCTTGATGCTTGATGAAGTGTTTACATGAGATATTACATATAGCCTATTAAATCATTTCATTTTGATATTTCTAGCTGGGAAGAGCTTTAAAAAGGAAGACATTTTATTTCGGAAGGTATGTAACAATTTAACAAATGTAATTTTACAATTGCTATACTAATAAAAATATTACTTTTCAGGCCTATAAATCAAATTTTGCAGTGGTTTAGTATGGGTTTTCTAATGACCACTGTAAGTGGCCACTAGATGTCGCTATAGGTAATTAATGCTTGTTTTATGTTTATACTTTTGTGTGCTGTTTTAACTAGTGATCGTCACCTATGTCTGACCTAAGAAGCAGCTAGTTCAACGTTTGCACTCCTTGGTGAGCGGAGCGAGGTGTGTAACGTTATTTTGTTTCAAGTTTAAGTAATATAAGAAAATCTCTTAATGATGTACAATGCCGACGTTGACTGTTTCTGGACATTGTTTCGTCCATATCTTGTATCAGAGAGTTTGTGCTATAACAGAGCGAGTGTTTGATTGTGTATTGTTTAATTTACATGGCTTTGAAAGTCATTTAAGGTGTTTGGCATGTATATGAATGCATGATGACATATTGTAAAGCAGGGCTTCTCAATCCCGGTCCTGAAGGTCCGCTGTCCTGCAAATTTTAGCTCCAACCCTAATCAAACGCACCTGAACCAGCTAACGTTAATTAAAATGTTCAGGATTACTTGCAAGCTACAGGTGAGATTAATCAAGGTTGGAGCAAAACTTGCAGGACAGCGGTCTTTCAGGACCAGGATTGAGAAGCCCTGTTGTAAAGAGATATTTGTGAACTGTGTTATCGCTGAAGGTTTATTAATCAATCATTTGTGTATGTATTTTTAGTTTTCACGGTGCGTATGCCATCTCTGGAAGAATAAAACCGATGGCACCCGTTAGAGACTCTCTGCTTCACATTAATGAAACCAAGGACGGAGACAACCACAGCTAATTCACAGTAATGTACAGACTTGTTCTTATGTTGTCCTGCAGAGGGCGATCTAACTACACACTAAGGTTACCCCTCACATATACCCCTCATTCCTGTCAAGTGCATATCATATTACAAAACAAGACTTATTCTAAAAAGCTTTTTGATATTTATTACTTTACAGCTTCCAAATTCATTTTTAACAAGTTTGGGGGTTACACACCATCATCCTCTACGTACTCACAACAAGTCACGAAACACATGTGCATCCCTCATGCAGAATGTTTTACCCCATATCGCAGAACTGTTGAATCTACCTAGATGCAATAAGCCTGCCAATGAAACTAGATTTCCAAGAATATTTTTCCAGCATATTCTGAGACGCTACCTTGCCAACTTCAAATTTTCATTAGTGGGAAATTTGTGCCCTTCTTAATTCTGCTGAGAAGAAAAAATAAAAAAATCCAAAAAGGCCTCCAGGCTGACACGGTCATTTTTTTTCAAAGCTTTCCTTTTTTAGTTTTCCTAGAAATGTTTAAGGAAAATATCTAAGTTCCCACTGGCCTTCAAACATGTTTGCACGTTCATAAAAATGGACTCCCTCTGGTCTGAATGGATGACTGCATTAGTCGACAGAAGTGTGCCACATTTTTTTAAAGCAAATCTGCTCCACTGTGAACTTGTTGTCAGTTTTCTGGGGGTTATTAGTATACTAATATGTGTAAAGTGGTGTGTGAGAGGCTCAGGGCCGTGCACACAGATCAATGAGTACAAGAAGAGATAACCTTTCTCTTTCATCTTTCTGCTTTTATAGGAATCTCATTCTCTTTCTTTCCCTCTGTTTGCTTTTTGGACAAACATAGCCTTTTACCTCATTCAGTCACGGGCTGCTGTTAAAATGACGTGTATGAATGGAAGACCTTTGACCTCTGAGTGAAGTAAACTAGTTAGAAGTGTTTCGGGATACCTCTTGCAACATCTGTGAGATTTTCATCAGATTCAGACGCTAGGTACTTAGTTGAATATAAATTTATTCTGGCTGTTTGTTTAAGTTCTTGTCCCACTTCAGAATGACCTTGAGCACACAGCGATCTGTGGTGAGTGTTTATGGGGTGAAAGAAGCAGCTGAGTAGAGTTGTGAAACTCTATTGGTCAAAGGGAACACAATGCAAAAGAGGATGGCAGTAAATTGAGGTGAGGGGTCTGTGCTGTTACTTCTAGGAATGGAGACAGACATACCTGAGGTCAGTTTGGATCAGTTTTTCTGACTACTGAGCAGGCAAATACATTTAGAACCATGGGTTCATGTTAGAAAGCTTTTGAGAGAATGAGACAGAAAGAAAGAAAGACGAAGCAAACAACACATGCTTGTGACTGGCCAATGAGCTGAATGAATGAGGTCACATGACCAAGACGAGGAAGCATTGGTAAATATCAAGTTCAAGGTCATTTTGGGAAACACCTAATACAGTGGATAAAATATTCACAAGTTTTAATCATTGCTAATTACTGACTGTGTTTTATGTTATATGGCATACATGTAAGATCTGGCCAGCTTTGTCCTTTGTCTAATCAAAATGTTTCAAGCACAGTGCATTTTGTTTATTACTAATAAAGGTATTGTTTGTTATGCTATCAGTGTTACCTTTCACACGGTTTGGTCCTGTGCCAAATTAGACAAGTAATGACATGACCTTTATCTTTAGTAATATTGCTTTACAATCTTTGCTTAATGACATCACTTTACTGCAAGTTACATTATTTTGGAGGGAAAACAGTTACACGGGCATAAAAAAAATGTCAGCAGTGGGTTTAATTAATTTTGTGATTAGTCATTTTCCCCTGTTGGTACAACTCTTCCTGTTTGATAATATATCTGACGTTCTTTTAATAAAGCTGATAATCCCTCACTAAACAATTGTTCACTTTATATCTTGTTCATCATCATTATTTTTTTAAATGACGTAAAAAGTTTTTAGCCTGTGGATCACAATATATGATATTGTTGGCCTTTTTTGTATGCAACAAGAATATAACAGCTAAAGGACATCAGATTTAGTAAAAAATGGAATTTTCAATTGAACTGAGTTTTCAGTTTTGGAGAACTGTATAATGAAATTATAACATTAACATATGGTGGCTAATTTGTGCTAACGGTTTGTCTGAAACCCCAGTGACAGATAGTTTTAGGGGCAGGGTTAGGTGTAGGTCATTCGTACATATTCATGCAAATTAGTAAAATACGTGGATGTTTTGCAAATAACATAGTTTCGGGAGGAGCGCTGAACGAATTAAACATGGCTGGCTCCGCATCATCTAATCAATCCCCTCGTTACATCCACCCAATCAAATCCTTCTTACCTCCTATAAATAACCCTTCTTTCTTTCTTATGCATCTTGCCTTTTGTGCAATTCTTCCCTCCTCCACCCCTTCTCCACCCACAATCATGTGCCACCGGGGAGGGCAGACGGGGACCAAGCCGGATGGCGAACTCTTGCTCTTGTCAGGGTTCAAACCTCTAGTGTTCGGAGTCCGCCGTTCTCCCGGCTCGCTCCCCGGACAGCACGCCAAATTTGCTATTTATTTTACCTTAATGAGGAAGCGTGAACTCGTGAAGTAGATTGAGCAGAAATAATTGAAATTTGTATGAGGGAGGTCATAAAAATTTGTACAAATTTTCCACCTCATAAAATATGTACGAATTGCTATCAGATCGGGATGGAAACTCCCTCCTATGAAACCTTATGTAGCTGTCATTGGTTATGCTTCTTTTGTAGTAGCCTACTTAGAAATGTGCTTTGCATAAAGTCCTATTTGAACATTAATTCTGCAACTTGCCTCTTTGTGACTGTTATGCATAATGAACTGTTCTCTTCAGATTATTGCATGCTGTGAATAAATCATATCCTAACCCTGGCTAGGGCTGTATTTGTTCTACTAGCGCTGTTGTGCATTTGATAAGCTTTGGGCACTTCTGTAGCTTTACATTAATACAGGTCTATCTGATATGATGTTTCTGCACCCTGGATGCTCATTCTATGGATTCACAGCATGTTCCTCCTCCTCCTGCTTATCTTTTGCCAAGAGCGCACAAAGGGCATGTCTCAACACTCCACACTCGTCTCCTTTTTTCCTAAGGTTACTCCATTCTTCCAAACAAAGAGCTGCCCTATGCTCATGAAGCTGTGAGTCATGAGGGAAGTCTTGGTCTGCTGTAGTCTGAGGTTTCCTGGCATTGCCAACTCTCACTGCTCTATTATCTGAGTTCACCTACAACTGCTGAGGGCATTGATGCAACATACATCAGCACTAGCCATCTATATAGGTACCATCTGATTTGTTGCATTGCTATTCGATCCCCTCAGTTAGTTACTTAGAAATTGTTATAATTTGTGTTTATGCTATGCTTTTGTTGTGGGTTATTGTTATATGGGTGTATTTTCTACTATTACCACCATGCCAAAATGTACAAACCACTGATTCCCTCAGAAATGGTGGCTATGTGGCACAATCAAAGCTCTATAAACAACCTGGTCTAATTTTTTCAAAGAGAAATGTCCACTGAGTGGCACTTAAACACAGGTTCAATACGTAAACGTAAAATATTGCCAATCAGTAACGTTGCTATATACATAATCAGCTTATTTAAATCAATACTTAAATTGTGTATATATTAAAGGATACTTATTTTTACAATATATAATATAAGTCCCAGGTGTCCCCAGAATGAGAAAGTTTTAGCTCAAAATACCCAACAGATCATAATTTTGAAAATGCATATTTTGAGAGGGAGCAAAAAACATGTTTTTGAGCATGTCTCTTTAAATGCAAATGAGCTGCTACTCCTCACGCCTTTTCCAGAATATGATTGTGCTTTTGCAGCTTGCATGATTTCTATCATGCTGAAATCATGCATTGCAAACCATATTAGTTCAAAATTCTGATAAATGGTTTACTGAGAATGCACCAAGAAAGTTGCTTTCACAAAGCATGTGAGTACATTATTCTCTTTTGAGTCTTATTGGGATTTGGTATAAACCTGACCAAAACAATAGCAATTCTGGGTTGCTAGTTGCACAGAGGATCCAATTACATCACTTGAACACGAATAAGTCACATTTTTATGAGATGCCACCTTTAATGTATTTATCTATGTATCATTATTTCAGACAAACACCTGTAATTTTTTCACACACTACATTTTTAGCACTGTCTTAATTATACAGCGCTTCTCTGACAGTAGCATGACAGTTGCAATGGAATTAAATGTTTAGCTACAAAGTAGGTAGTATTTAAGTTGTGTAATTTAAGTGAAAAGTTGCAGACAAGGTCCAAAACTAACACTCATTGGCTGCCAAATGTGAGGAAAAACTGGTTATAGTTCGTAAACATCTTACTCGCCAGTTGGCAGTTAATTTTATTAGGAACTGCAACGTAAAACATGGTTTGGAATTGGGTAGTAAGAATTAACCTCACTGATGTAAAATATATGCATTTACTTAATTTACTTTACGGATTCTATGCTAGCACAGTTTAATAAAATTTGTCTGAAGAAGACTGGATCATTTTGCTATGATGCACCCATAATGCACTGGGTGTCAGCTATTCATCTATACATAATACGAAACGTAGTAACTGAATGAGAAATAAATAATACGTTTTGCTTTGTTTTGCTGTCTATCAAAACTTTCACAAAATAGTAGAGTAGCACAACAGTTTCGATTTTTTTTAATAAATATTGTTACTTTAAAAAAGAACCAAATTAGCAAATTATAATGAATTCTAAAGACCCATGTGACATTGAAGTTGATTGGACCCTGTGCATCTGGCTGTATATACTAATTTAAGCTCTGTTACTAGGGCCGGGTGGACACAAGGTCAGTTTATACTGACTGAACATGTCCTTCTGTAACCCTCTGACCACGTGGCCCCTAGCGTGCGCTAGCCACAACTGCAAATCACAGTTATAATGCCAGACACAGTATGTCTATGGAATGTGTCCGCACTGAATCTGTAAAGCGAAATTCTGCAGGACATTCAACATTGTTGAGCACATGGAACTGCCATAGCGGTTTTCTGTCAACCTGCTCTCATAACACTACAGCATGTTGTCATTTTCTGTGGCCAGCGTGTGGAATAGGTCTGTAAATCGTTTTAAAGGCTGCCTTTCATTTAGCATCCAGATATTAGTGTCGCATAGCCTTTGCTTCATTGTTGATGTGTAGCGATTCTATAGCTGTGTGTGTGTGTGTGTGAAATGGCTGGATAACTTGGTTGTGTTGAATTATTAATCAGGTGTAGCATTAGCCATATGCAATGCTGCCAATAAAGCATCTACAACGTCCCTTTCTCCTCATTTTACCGTCTGTTAAGTCTATGAAACGTTCTCTCAGAACAACTGAATGCGCAAGTGTTTTTCTTCTTCCTTTTGTTCTTTATATTGTTATAAACTTTCATCTTCCTGGTGTGCGAGTCACAGATATAGAGTATTCCTGCAAGCTCTCTCTGTCTCATATTAGAGTAGTGCCAGGTTCAGTCAAGGTATTTGAGCACGGCATGAGCACACTGTTCCAGGACTGGAAGATTGCTCCCATAGCTATTGGAACACTCTATGTGTATGTGCCAAAGAGCTCTCAGTCTGCCAAATAACTCTGCTGTTGGCAATACCCAGAGAGAAACCTTTCTCCAGCACACGTGCTGAAAAGACCAGCAGGCTGGTTTATGCTGGTTAAAGCTGGTTTGGTGCTGGTCTCTCTGGTGGACTGGGATACTGTAGTGTTCAACTACAAAATGACAAACCAACATTATTTTCTAATGAAAATGGTTGACCAAGTTGGTCAGAGATGTATGGCAAATGGTCTTGTAGATCCATGGTCCAATATTTTTATTGTGGTAGTTTTCATATTTTTATGTTATTATTTTGAATAATTCATTTAATTTTGTGCAGGGATTTTATATTTTGTGTATATAAAGTCAAAATGCAATACCTGGCAAATGGAGAGTTCATGAAATAAGTAATGATTCAAAACACATGCAGAGGACTATTGTTCTTATAGTAGCTAGTCAAAAAAGCTTTATTTACTGTCAATTTTGGAGCTTATACAGGTCATTTTAACATAGTACTGTAACCCACTCGTTGATTTGTCAACACTCAACACATCTTATGGAAAAAGTGATTAACACAACCAGAGGACAGTCATAATACTGCTGTTAAACGTCTCCTACAATCCTTATAGTTCACTCAAAAATGGAAATTCTTATTGTTCCAAACCTTTAAGACATTTGTTTATCTTCACAAATTAAGATATTTTTGATGACTCCAAGAGCTTCCTGACCCTGCAGAGACAGCAAAGCAACCGACAAGGTAAAGTCCTAGAAAGGTAGTAAATATATTGTTAAAATAGTCCATGTGACATCAGTGGTTAAGCTTAAGGGTTAGTTCACCCACATTTATTATTATTATTATTTGCGCAAAAAAGTATTTTCATATCGTCGCAAAACTAACATTGAGCCACTGTCACATGGACAGTTTTACTGGTGGTGTTACCACATTTTTGGATCTGGGATCATTTCAGTTGTATTGCTGCCTATAGAGAGACAGATGGATCTCTGATATCATCAAAAATACCTTAATCTGTGTTCCGAAGATGAATGAGGGTTTTTCATTTTTGGGTAAACTAACCCGTTTATAATGTTATAAAGCTACGAGAATACTATTTGCGCACAAAGAAAACAAAAATAACACAATTTATGTGACAAATAAAAGAGTAACATGACGCATGCATGTGGTGCTGCACATAGCTTCATTATGTCTTTATTACCTTTGAGGATCTTGAACATGAACATTGTGTTGCTGTATATGCAGGTTCAGCTCTCAAGTTCTACAAAAAATATCTTAATTTGTGTTGAACCAAGGTCTTATGGTTTTAGAATGAAATGAGGGTGAGTAATTTATGACATTTAAAAGTCATTAAAAAAGTGCATTTTCATTTTTGTGTGAATTAATAATTTAAGTCAAACATAGTTTAATAACACGATTGTTTAAAGCTTTAAAACTGAATGTTGGCCAACCCCTGCTAAACAGACTGGCGTAAGTCATCATACTGGTTTTGGTGCTAGTCTAGCTTCCATTCTTTTCTCCTGTAAAATAATTGATTTGCCATAGAATGCTGATTTAGTACGAAGCCTTTTAACCTTAAATCAGCGTCCAAAGTTACTGAATACTGGTCTCTGGTAGAAAGTTAGATTATAATATCTTTGATTGATTTTGATGCTTTGCGTCTCTGCCCAGTGTTGTGCTTCTTGTAACCATTACAATAAGGTAATCCCTCAAGTTTTTGAGTATGATCTACAACCCTTGAACCCATGTTGAATAATTTTGAATCTAAAATAAGACAATACTTTACATTCTGTACAAACTTGCATCCAGAAAACAACCCTCTGAGTGTCATACATTACACTAAACGTATACAGGTTGAAAAGATCTTTAACTCTTTCATCCTACTAAAGACATCAGCCAATGGGTTTGTGGCCTGTGCATCTGAACCCATAACACCAACAAACAAACAGAATTTTCTCTTACTGCACACACACTATTAAAGATTATCTCCCGCTGTGTGACCCGAAAAGTGTGTACTTGGTAATTGTGTCTTGTGCGGTATGCATTAGTATCTGTTGAATTAATTAAAATGATTAAATATTCATAAGTCCCACGTAGAGAGGTTTTTGTCTCAGACAAAGTCTCACAAATCATTGGTGATTACTGTGTGTACTTGGGTAAAGCTACAGTACCAAGATGGATGAGGTTGTTTTCTCATTCATTGTGTGCGCTCTTATATATA
>JAUYWG010000042.1:4890819-4921951 GCA_034779775.1 Enteromius afrohamiltoni
GATCCACCAATCCAGTGTGGAGGCAAATTAGCATGTTGAGAACAAAGGGTCATAAAACTTTCCCTCCAAGGAATCAAAGTACCATTGGTCTTTGACCTACAGGGGGTGTGACTTCAACAGTTTACAAAAAGCTTTCACGCCAGAATCTCCTCTCTCTTCTTTTTTCTACTTTTCTGGATGACCAAACGCCAGCATTTCTCTCTGGTATCCTGACCATCCAGACCCTTGGAGTCGATGCAGCTGCATCAGCTTGGCCTAGAGGCAGCACAAGCTGCAGAGACTGAGATGAGAAGTTAGTTCCACGGCAACAACTAAGCTCTGAGCCAGACCTTTGCGGTCTTGAATTTTTCATTTACCCAAGATCCACGGATCGTGACAGATTTCTCTTCTCTTTTTCCTACCTTCCCGGATGCTGGAACACCACTATCTTGCCGATCTCCTGACCAACCCCCCAGGGCTGATGCAGCGCAGTCTGCAGTCATGGAGAGACACTGAGATTAGGACTTAACTCTAAGTTTTACCCTAGGCTTAAGCCTTGAATTTCAGGTAACTCAAGATCCATGGATCGCGACAGATCTATCTCCCAGCTCCGCTTTGATCTACCTATCACGAGAATCAGGACATCTTTTGGAATTCATCACTCTTCAAACCAGGAGGACATGATTGCCAATCCAAAAACTTGTAACCATCCAGACTTCGAGACTGCATCAGACTCTCATCAAAGAGGCAATGCAAGTATCGTACATATAACTAAACAAAACAGAGGTTTAATATTAGTTATGCACTGATGGTTTTACAGGTGGTCAACTGACTCTATTTTCATAACTTCAATTCTAGCTCTTTCTTAATGGTTCACCCTTAAGCCTTGCTTTGCACTTTCCCTTTAGTGTGAATGTATTTATACATGTGAATTAACGTAGAGTTAATAAAACATTTGCACAAATTACATGAAATTCTGATTCTGCCTTGCAAAGTAATGTCCCTTTACGGTTGTGACCCTTGCTACATGCTCTAAAGCAGTAATACTGTAAGAAGGCATTTTTCTGTGGCCAAGAAAATATACCTTCTTAAATACACTATGTGTTCGCTGAATTAGTTAATGGCAATTCTGCTACAGTTACTACTAGCAGCTAATATAAATAATTGCAATTAATAATAATTAATAGTAATTATTTATATCAATATCTATATTCCCTTATTGAGCTTAATAGTTACTTGTTAACAACGGCCCATTATTCTAAAGTGTTACCTTTTTTAAAAAGTAGCCTAATGACCATCAATATGTCCGAGGAAAATGGTAGGAAGATATTTAAATTATTTAGTGGTTTTTTTAGAGTCTGTGTCACAAAGACAAATTTCCTGACTCTGATGCACCTTAAGTCATCTTTATGGATTAAAATTATAATGAAAGAGGTTTTGTTTTCAATTTGTATTTGTTTTGTCAAGTGGTCATTTAAAGCTTTACGTATTTACGTCTTTTTTTGCTGAGTTTCGGTTAATTTTTGTGAAGCACTTCTGTTCAAGATATTGTCAGTGCACCCAATTAATGTAGACCCTGTACGGTTCTGAATGATGTAATACTCTGAATAATATGACGACGTCGTACATTTAGTTTCCAATGGAGGTGCATTAATGTTTAAACAGTTATATGCTTGAAATGTTTTTATTGCATTTTGTGCAGTTGTGATGATTTGAAAAGTTAAATTGATCAAACATAGTTTATGATCAGCACGGTCTGCCGTTGGCCACTTTGTCGTTATTTAAAAAAAAACTAAACTTATATTTAATAAACAAAAATGCTACAAGCATTTTTCTAAATTAATTAATTAACTAAAACAACTAAACAAAATATAATTATTTTGCCATTACCCACAAAATGGAACTGTTTTTTTATATGTACCAGTATAAGCTGTTTTGGTAAAAAAAGACAGGATCGGACTGGCCAGTGCGAGCCGGACAGACCTGGAACACAGAGGACAAAATCATGCCACATTTCCACTATTGGGCCAGTAGCCTTGAGACACTCCTGTAAAACCTGCCCTAAATATGCCTTCACTTGACCACTTCACACAAACAAGGTTACCCCAGCGAGAGCGAGATGAATTAAATAAATCGCTCTACACACATATATTAGAAGCTGTCCTTTAGTATTCATTTACAAACCTGTACAACACACATGGATAACAACTGACCACGAACAGAGAATAGAGCTAACTTGGGGCATTTTTATACATTAATATCTTGTGTCTTGCTGTTTTTGAACAATAAAAATTTTGGCTAAACGTGTGTTGTAATGCAAGCATGTACCGAGTAAAATATTACTGAAACTTCATTAGTAATGCCTTACACTACTGCGTTACAGCAAAAAGTAATTTATTACTGTAATGTATTACTTTTGTAACGCATTACTCTGAAAACTGTTTACAGGTACATTTTTGATTAATAAAGGCAAATTTTCTCACAATTAGTTGCAGAATGTTATGTTATGATTTCAAAACATTTTTTAAAATTCTTGCACGGTTTAAAAACTGATCATCATACATATGAGTTTTCGAAGTTTAGTCGATTTACTCAGTAGCTCATGTGATACGCAATCAGTGTAAAAAAGAAA
This sequence comes from Enteromius afrohamiltoni, assembly GCA_034779775.1. Taxonomy (NCBI): domain Eukaryota; kingdom Metazoa; phylum Chordata; class Actinopteri; order Cypriniformes; family Cyprinidae; genus Enteromius; species Enteromius afrohamiltoni. The sequence goes on from JAUYWG010000042.1 coordinate 4,893,431, forward strand.
AAAATAGCATGGCTGTGTCAGCGAATATATTTCTTTATTACTTTTGCATTTGTTAACACTATTGGGTAGGTTTAGTTTTGGGTTTGGTGTAGGGGATATTTCCAACATGATACAGCATTTATCTTTAGCGACACTCACTGGATATTTGAAGTCTGAACGGTCAAAAAACAATGCATACCTGAACCACTTGCTGCTGCTAATACATGAATGTTAAGGTGCTGTTATTATTAAAGAATACTGCTTCTGCACAAATAGCATATACAAACATCCAGTAGCAGATCTGTACAGGTGGACCTTGGGAAGATGGTGGATTTTAGAAGCATGCTCAAGTTAATGCTAACCAGCGTTTGAATGTACAGTAACTCATTGACTGCATATGCAACACAAACGTCAAACGTTACTCCGCCCCAAAATGAAAACGTGTGTTTTATTCATGTCTAGTGTTCACTGTTATATCAGCAAACTGAGTTTTATTCATGAGGTAAGCTAAGCATGAAATCTAGATGAGGGCAGATCCTTAACAAGGCTCCTCACCATACAGCTACTCCGCCCCATCCCCCGTCCTCTGTCTCCCGGCCCCTTTTCATTCCTCTACTATACAACAGGGGTTTTCAATCTGTCAGATGTACTGTGTATGGGTAACTAAATTCCTAACATATATTTCATATTACGTCTGCTTTACAATATTTTAAATGCATCCTGTTGTCATTAAGACTCACACACTGTATTAAAGAAGTAGTAATTCGCAATTTAGCTTAATCCGGAAATTTTACATTACAAATATGCTGAAATACTGCACTTTTAGTAAGCCTGGACAATATACGCATATGTGAACAGTTTCAACAATCAGAACTGATGCAGGGTAGGTAATTGCTGTGTGCAAATTGCTTTGAGCACAAAATGCTTGTTTTGGGTGTGTTCGTGTCGTTATGTTATTTGCATAATTCCTTTAGTGAATGAGGTGTTAAAACAACACAGACAACACATGCAAATAAATCACTCTGTATTAGCGGACACAAATCATTCTTATGGCAAATTACCCCTGGGGGTTTGTTGACATATTTCATATTTCCAGTGAAAAATGTTTGTCTGAATGTCCTAATAAAATATATTCATTAGTTAGTAGTAACAGTAGTTAACTACATTAGTTAGCATGAACTAAAAATGAACAATACTTAATCTTTGGTAAAGCTATTTTCAGCATACTAATGCATTATTAAAATCAGAAGTTGTGTTTGTTAACATTGGTTAATAAACTGTGAACGAACAATGAGCAAACTAAAAATTAATATTAAAGAATTAACTAGCATTAATAAAAATGTATAAATAGCGTAATAACATTGTTCACTGTTTGTTCATTTTGAAACACATTTAAAAATATTTAATATTTTTTTCAAATATATTTAATTTAGCTTTAAAGGTGTCATTAACCGAGAGACCAAAATTCCCTTGATCTATAAAAGGTCATTGCACATAAAAGTACCAAGTAAGTTTCAGAACTAAAAACAGCTTATACAGAAGGCAGTCCGCTAAAACCAGAATGTTATGCTTTATGTTGTAATATAAGCAACTCCTTGTCAGAAGAAGATTAACGTCTGCTTTTATATCACTGCCTGTTTAGCCACGCCCACCAATTCTACATCACTGCCTGTTTAGCCCCACCCACTTCTTCTACATCACTACCTACCCACCAATTTGTGCATTGTAAGATGGCTCTAAAGACAAGAAGACGCTGTTTGTGGAAAATCAGTGTTTGCGTTGGTTTACTTCTGATCCCAGTGTTTGGAAAGAGTGGATGAACTTCCATACCACGTCAGTAAGAGCTCTGCTCGTTGACAAACACGGCAACTTCCGAAGCGGGTTTTCTAAAAACATTGAAATTAAAAGACAATGCTGTGCTGACTATATTGGATCTGACAGTAATACAAGTGTGAGCAATTCTTTCATTACGTCATCATCTTTATTACAGATTGTTTGATATGTACTGAGTTATTCATCATTTTTTATCTAAATCACATGAGGTACATACACTGTCAAACATAATAAGTTATTAGCCAATCATAGCAGGGGGCATTTACTTCTGAGTCTACAATCCAACGCACCTTTTCAAACAGAATGTTTGAACATTTTAACATTGTAAGTGGATCTCAGAGAACAATGCAAAAAAAGGCAGTTTATTTAATTGTAACATACATTGAGCATATAGTATTGGCAAAAAATAAATAAATTAAAAATGTGCCAGAGCCCCAGATAAATGGGGCCCACCAACTCGCTATTTGTCATTTTTCATAATTATGCATTGTCTTTGGGCATGTGACTCCCACGTTAATGCTTTTGATCTATCGATTTCATTGCCATGAGGACCTTGGGGAAAAAGGAAGATAATTGCCTGCAAAGGACACAGGGAGAATAATAGCGAAGAGTGTTTGTTTAACCTCAAATGCCATTCTATCACTTCACAGAAATTACCTCCAGGCCACTAAATTAACATTTAATACATGCTTGTTTATTGACGTTAAAGTCTTTTGTAGAACTCAGGACATCATAATCATGAACGATGTGCATTTTCCAGATATAATATTTCATATTAATCATCTCGCTAAATGGTGTTAACAATCTTATCATCGGTGGCATAAGCGACATAACGGTGACTGTCAGATTAATCGACTTCCGGCCCTTTTGCATTTCCTTCCTTCTCTTTTTCATCCTTTCCTTCCTGTCTCTGTAAGACATCCTCCCACTCACACAAACAGCCCAAAAACAGCATGTGTATCTGTGCTGGGCTGAGATTATGTCTGACGATTGAAATCAATGATCTCTGCTTTACTCCAGCTCTCTCGTTGCTTTCTCTGGCTGACTGAATGACTCATCCTCTCGTCATCCCTGGACTGAGTGGGATGCAGAGGCGGAAGAGGATGTGGGACTGTGTGGAGGAGAGAGGCAGGTGCATAGATCCACCCCCACAAACAAGGAAGAAAGTTGAGACGAAAGTTGAGAGTTCAAACTCTTTCACCACCAACAAAAAAATGGAGGGTGAGGATGGGACTGCACAGGGACTGTGAATTTAAAACTGCAGCGCACTTCATCTTCTTGAATTCAAACTTTTACTTACAAACTTTAAAAAACAAGTGAGGAATATTGGTGCATATCATGTTCTGCTTGCTTTTAGTGGCGAGTCAGACGTTATTGGCTTGTGAAGGATTATGTTCAAGTTCCAATAATAAGTCAATAGTGGGAAATACATAAATAAAATTGTTTTTCTTTTATTATTATTATTTGTCCCAAAATAATCTGGGTTCTCTGGGACCCCTAAAAATGTTTAAATAATAAATACACAGTCAATCTTATAGAACAATATTCAACTACAAAATTGAAGACATAAGAACAAAAACATTTTAACACAACATCAAATGGCAAAATCAAACTGATGCTGTTTTTACTTATTTATTTATTTTTTTATCTGTTCTATTTTTCACCCAAACAACACAAATGACCTCTAACAGAATTCATCATGGTTATTAAACCTATACATCTCTAGAATTGCGTATCTCTGTAATGGGGCATGAATATTGATGCCACTGAGAGAATGTCTGATGAGTGGGGACAGATACTGAATGCTTTAACAGCTGTGTAATTGAATCAAATTCATATTACATGATCATGAATTGAGCTCTTTGTTGTTTTCGCCATATAATGCGTAGCAGGATGTGGCCTGATGAGAAAAAAAAGAAACTAAATAATTAAAAGGCCCATTTTGGTGTATGTGTTTGGGAGAATGGGTGCATGTGGAGTAATTGGGGTAAGTCCTGTAGCTCTAAAAGCAGAGCATGGTACCAACGCCAAGGCCTCCTGAGGAATGCGTGAACTGATACATGCTTTTCTAGCCTATAATTTTTTTTTTTACATTGTTTCCAGCCAAAATAACAAAAAATATAACATCAAGAAGGATTTTTGAAAAATGAAGCGTTTTTACTTGAAATAAGCAAAATAATCTGCTACTGGGATAGAATTTGGACAGTATTTTTTTTACTTGTCTAGAAAGTCCAATCAATGTGCATTCATGGCCTATAGTGTGAAGGCAGGTCATACATTCACACTGGAGAAAAATAATCAAATAAAAGGAGAGCTTCTGAATGAGCACTGCTAAGACTTTATGAGATTTCGTAATTGTTTGATTGGTTGTTGTGTACTGTAAAAAAGCCGTTTGAAGATCATTGGAGCATATTTTACAAGGAAATGTTCTTTTTTCGCAATTATTTGTACAATTTTAAAAGTTGTACAAGACTTAAAAGCATAGGCGGAGGGTGAACCAACTCCAGGGTAAAGCTAAAAGAGCCAGATGTATTAAACATATACCCAGAACCAAACATAGGTGTCATGTAGGCTAATAAAACACTTTTAATGGGACAGAATTTGTATTGAACGTGATTACAATTTAATTTTAAAAAATCATAATAATTATAAATTTCTATTTCTATAACGTCTCCTTTCCATGGTTATTCAAAAAGCGAATTAATTATATATAGAATGTGCTATTATCACTAACTTTGATCTATTGTGAGCACTCTCAAAAAAAAAAAAAAGTAAAATAAGTAATAGGGCTAATGATAATAAAATAATAAAAAAAATATTTGTTCGATTGCGCAATTATGGGTATAACCAACAATTGACGCTCCACCGATTATTAACCCTTAACCAACAACATTGTGTTCAATTAGAAAGGATAAGCTAACATTACTATATGTTTTCCACGGATTCATTTTAGCAAACAACAGGATTCACATGATCTTAAATCACATCACCTGCAGTGCTTCTGCAAGCGGAGAGAAAAACATTATAAAGGATAAATAGGCATAAACGAGAATTATAATTTAACTTAAATAATAAATCAATAACCAAAACTAAAAGAACAAAAGAAAAACTGCAACATGTAGCCTAGTGTACAGAGTTTCGGTTCATTTTTGCTGTACGAAAGGAGACGACAGAAATCGACCTCATCTTTAAAAGGAGTAGCCTTGTCTAAAGTTAGATGAAAAAAGGGATTGCGTGAGATTTTCTGTTGATATTGGCAGTGGCCTTGCAGGTGTACGGCTGTACTGTGTGTAACATGAGCGCTCAGTCTGTCAAAGATTCAGTAGCCTACCCGAGATTATAGCCTACTGAACCAGCTATGTAATTAATTATGAATTTATCAGTGTTTACGTGCCAAAAAATATTACGCCAAATAGATAGCTAACCTTTTTAATAATTAATTTGTTCAATTAGCCTGATTAATTCCTTTTTAAAATAGTAATTTAAATAATATGCAAGTGAGGACGTTGGCGCCTCTGTGTCCTGAAGAGTCTCACAGCAGTTTGTGACTAAATCACGAAATTTCATTTAATCTATTTTTTCGTGGCAGGGACACATTTATTTAGTTACTTTTGTAAGTCCAGCGCATTTTTTAAACTAAGATTCCATTGGATGCATCCATTCGTGCTGGACCAGCTCACATTTATGTGGTTTAAACATTTAAACTAACGTTGTGATATGCTTGAACTGTTTTATATCTTTATAAATCATTATTTTTTAGGCAAGTCATGGTGATTTGAGAAGGATAAGTTATTCTGATATTATCTATGAACTCGCTGCCGCTGGCCGCAAAAAAAAAAAAAAAGGTGCATGTCCTCGGAAGAAATCATTCATGTGCCCCTGGAATACTGGAACACGGGTGAAGTAGCCTACATAGACAAGTAGCCTAATCAATTAGACCCCAAAATATACAGTGCAACCTAAGCAATCTTAATGTCATAATTGACACTGTCTATTCATTTTCACTTTGTTGGCAACAGACGTAATAGATTTAAATTGTTTGAGCAGGGGCATTTTTGTCCAATTTAGTGGAACTTTTCTCCCAAGTCCCGTTGGCCAGAGGAAGGCTAAACCTACCCATGCCTTACAAAAGCTCCGCTTATGGTTAAAAGTCCCACTATCAAAAGTTTTTCAGTGAGGAAATATTTTGCAGCTCTCATTACTTTTGACCAAGAAACACAATAAAATAAGAAAACTAATGATGCTAAAACTGTCTAATAAAAGAATGGGGAAATTACCACTGTCTCGAATCCAGCATTATACATGATTAAAAGCAAATTTTTCAAATCAAAAAAGCAAAACCGTTTGCTACTCAGATATTGTATCAGAATATTTTATACACCCTCAGAAATAAAGATACAAATGATGTCACTGGGGCGGTTGCTTTTCGAAAGATACATGTCTTTACCTAAAGAATTCCTTTTGTTACCATAAAGGTACATATCAGTACTTAAAGTGTACATATTTGAACCTAACAGGTACAAAAGTGTACCTTTTGAAAAAGTTCCACCCCAGTAACAGATTTTGTACCTTAATTTCTGAGAGTGTATCTAGTACTCCAGTACACAAACACACACATAAACATGCATACTTGGCTCATATTTTACAGTAAGCAATCAGAGAGGGAATGAAGTGTGAAATTATTACAATGATATATCAACATCACTATAAAAAGAGAATCCTGTAAAATTACTGAAATAAATAATAAATAAATAAATAAATAAATACACATATATATATATATATATATATATATTTTTTTTTTAATCTGATTCCAATCAAGAAAATATATATTCCCAGAACTCAACATTGTCATGTGTTGTCACACAATTTTAGTGTCTCTTTCATGTCACACCTGTAGTTTAACTGTAAATAGAAAAGAGTGTCATGGCAGCAGTCCAGAACGATCAACTTTACACCCTCATAAATAAGAGTTTGATGGGCATTTAATTAAGTAGTAGATTAATGGATCACAGTGTGTAAATTTCAAGCTGATACATATGCATAATGAACCTAAAGGATCAGTAAGAGCAGATGGACCTGAGATGGGCATTATATCAAATGTGTTTGCACATGCTTGTGTATCTTTAAATGTAACCTACTTTGCATGTTTGTGAACATGCATAATGCAGAAAAATCATGCATCTTATTGCAGTTTTATGAGGCCTTGATTTGCATTTTACTCAAGAAGACTTTATGGATAAACACATAAACACACACACACACACACACGTTTTCCCATCTTCCCACACAAACAGACAGGGCTGGAGCGAGGGAGGGAGGGAAAGCATTATATGTGCTCCTCCACCATAGGTCAGTGTCACTCAAGGTATGTCAGGAGATGGGTTTATGCTCCATACTTCATACATGCTGTCATTTAAAAACAACCATACTGAATTTAATCCCATTATAAGGTATGCTTCACATTTTGAATGTTTCCTCCTATTACTTCTAAACTTGTCTGATGCCTTGTTATTGCAGAACTGTGTAGGCACGTTTCCCACTTAATAGCAGACAAATAATTGTGACAAGTGCCGCTATTGTTCATGATGGCCAGCCTGCCAAGTTAGGCTTCACATTTTTTCAACACTAAGCCCATCAGGGGTTCTTCTCAAGTTACTGCAAACACTGAATAAGGAACCTTTTATCTTAGAAATTAAAACATTTTAATTCATCAGAGACTGTTTGGGCCAGACTTTCACTATTTTATCAGTCTATCCTTTACACTTAAGGCATTCTTTTAAAAGGAGAATTATATTAATAATATCATTTAAACAAAGACAAAAAAACAACTTTATTTTAGACACAGATAAATATAACCCAAAAATAACTATACTGAACTGCTAGCTTTGATTATTCACAGTGCTATAAACACAGCTGTTTTGCATAGCCTAAATAAGGCTGGGGTTATTTATAATGGTATACTCAATTAATTCTAGCAGACCTCACATGACATACATACCTGCTTCACTCAAGTTTATCATTTGCAGGGTGACAGTGTGAAAATCAGTGACATTAAGGACATTACTGGGCCAGTGACTCTTAGACTACAACTGAGCTGTTGAATTGAGTTATTTTGAAGTATTTTGATTTCATTTCCACAGTCATTCCGGTAAAATCAGTGGATTGTTGCTCTGATTGCCCTATTCAGAGATGTATAATTGACCTTCAAATAAGGAGGCGACCTAGAGAGCTGAGACAGCAAAAACTCTGCATGTGAGGAAGGAAAGGTCTTCGATTCCTCTGGGACTTTTTTCAAGCCCATAAACACCAGACCATATATAAAATGACAACCAGGGGTTCATTAGACAAGACAAACCCATATCAATGTTTACTTTAATGAACTGCAGAAGGCTTTAAATCATACACACATATTGGGGTTATAGAATATAAAATACACATATTAATACTAATACTAATTAGCCTACTGAATACATATTAAAAACTCCACCCTTTTTGTTTTAGTGTGAAAGTTAAGAGCTCAATGCAATACATTTCACTCAGAGAAGATGGCGAAATTCCTTCAAAAAAAAAAAAGAAATATAGTCTTATTTGCTGTTTTTTTTCCCTCTTTTAGATGAGAGATCTTGTCCCGGGAGGCGTGTGCTCTTACTCGGTAACGCACTGCGAGACAGTTCGGTTCATCTGAGAGGAGTACAAGCATCTCTCTTTACGTACATAGTCAGTCACTGACGTACTCAATCCTCAGAAGACCTGCATCGCAGCGTCATCACTGATACCCACCAAAAACTAGAGCAGAACTGATGCTCTTCGGTTTCCACACGAACATACTGACACAGTTTCGCTGACATTCTTTTATTCTGGGTTTAGATGCTTCGTTTATGTTATATAAATACAGCATGGGACTGAAATACACCCCGATACCCTCCTACTAGTGAGTGACGTGGACGCGTAAAACTACAGCGCTCGCAATATAATCGAAGTTTATCGTGCGCATGCAGTGTTTGCAGTTCATTCATCATTTTGGGAGCGTCTTTCGTCGCGTCGCTCGCTTGCGGTGAAGGAGGGGTATTATACATTACACTGTGAAGGAGGAGTGTGAGGAAAAGGCAATGACCGGAAAAAATCTTCTAGTGGAAGGCAAACGCACACACATAATATATTGTGGAACGCTAGAGGCAGTCGCGTAACACAAGACGCATTCAGACTCTGTAAATACAGAGCACCGGTTGCGTTACATAACGAGGATGCTCCGCAAACTTTTCGTTTATTATAGACTCAAAGTTAAATGATTCGGCTTAAACCTAATGCGTCAATATAACGAGGTCAACAGAATTAACTAATAGGGTATATAGGGATATTAAGTCACTGCGCTTAAATTTGACGATGCGTCAGAGCAGAGATGATGCTTACTGACGTGATCTGGGTTTATTATTTAATAATAAAATGATACTCAGTGTTATTTTAGTTATTTTAGCCATAATCCTCATCCGACAAACACGCATTAGAAATAGATAATTGAACAGTATAGCCAACGATACAATAAACTTAACAATAATGGTGATTTGCGACATTCCGCGTTACTGTATGTGAGCTAAAACGCATCAGAACATTGATTTTACAAAATAATAAGCGAAATGAACACAAAACGACGTAATTAAAGAACAAATAGCAAAATGCAGAAACAGTTGCGCCCCTATCAGTACTTACTGGTTGTTTAAACCACCACCAGCTGTTCCCTAAAGCGCCCCGAGGATATTATAACATTAGACTATGCAGTCAATTTATTCCGCATTTGAGTAAAATGTAAAACCGTAAAAGTGAGCGGTTATCCGAGCAGCACACACAGTGGGTACGCTCCTCTGACAATTCTCCCGTAGCTCGAGTTGCTCCAGTGGGGGGCGGAGCGGCGAATAGGAGTAGAAAGTGATTGGGTCGCTCTCCTGTCAATCAGAAATTTCCACCAATGAGCCCAATGAACTGTTATAGGGCCGGATTTACAGGTACGCCTTCCCCCGAAGGTTGCGCCGCCTCGTTTCTGTGTGTGTGCGTATTTTTTTCTTTCTATTTTTTTTGTAACCAAAGCTTGGATGTGTAGGACGTCACATGTTGTTTTTCCTCTTCACTCCAGTCACTTAGCGATATGTGTTATTTACTGTTAAACCGCTCCACGCAGCGAACGCGCACTCCGAGTCGGGTCCATAAGAGAGTCTGACAGGATTATAACTGACTGACAGCACAAGTTAAGGGAAAGTGAGAGTTTTTCTTCACAGCATATATGAGAATGGCGAGTCCGCCGCCGACGGGAGGACAGCTGATTTCAAATATGACCGTGAAGAACAACAACCACGTTAAGAAATGCGGCTATCTGAGGAAGCAGAAACACGGACACAAGCGTTTTTTTGTGCTGAGGGAGCCGAGCGAGGGCTCTCGCGCCCGGCTGGAGTATTACGAGAGCGAGAAGAAATGGAAAAACAAGTCGGCTGCTAAACGGGTTATAGCTTTGGACTCGTGCCTGAACATCAACAAGAGAGCCGATGCCAAACATAAACACCTGATCGCCCTTTATACCAAGGACGAGTATTTTGCCGTGGCCGCCGAAAACGAGCAGGAACAGGAGGACTGGTACACGGTCTTAACGGATTTAATGAACGAGGGGAAAGTGAGCGACGGCTCCGCGAATAATTCGGCGTCATCCCTCGTCGGCTTTGATGAGGCGAGCTACGGCGTGATAACGCCCGTCTCCGCCACTTACAAGGAGATTTGGCAGGTCAATCTGAAATCTAAAGGACTCGGACAGAGCAGGAACTTAACGGGCGTTTACAGACTGTGTTTATCCAGCCGAACGATCAGCTTCGTCAAACTCAACACGGAGGCGGCGTCGGTGATTTTACAGCTGATGAACATCCGCCGATGCGGACACTCGGACAGCTTTTTCTTCATCGAGGTGGGCCGGTCCGCGTCTATCGGACCCGGCGAGTTGTGGATGCAGGCGGATGACTCGGTGGTGGCGCAAAACATTCACGAGACTATTTTGGAGGCGATGAAAGCCATGAAAGAGATGTCAGAGTTCCGCCCGCGCAGCAAAAGCCAGTCCTCAGGTAGCAACCCCATCTCTGTGCCCACAAGGCGGCACTTTAACAACCTCCCGCCGAGTCAAACCGGGCTGCAGCGGCGCTCGCGAACCGACAGCATGGCAGCGACGTCTCCCGTGACGAAACTGACGTCTTGCAGGATTCGCACGGCAAGTGAGGGCGACGGCAGCCCCATCAGCCCAGGTGTGAACAGAAAGCACCTGAGCCGCTCCAACACAGTGACAGCTCGCCCATGCAGAACATTTGAGGTGTCATCCCTGCAGCATAGTAAATCCATGTGCATGCCTGTGTCTCACTCCCCTCCCTCGGCTGCAAGCCCTGTCAGCATGTCCTGCTGCAATAACATAGAAGGCGGCCCTCGCCCATCCAGCTGCACTGCTTCCATCTCGGGGTCCCCCAGCGATGCTGGCTTTATCTCCTGCGATGAATGTGGCTCCAGCCCGGGTGATATGCGGCACCTTTTAGCAGCGAACCGAAGCAACACACCTGAATCGCTCGCTGACACCCCCCCCAGCGACTTGTATGGATACATGTTCATGGAGAGGCCTAATAGCTGTGGACGGAGAAGCATCCGGGCAGCAGCTGAGGAAAGCAAAGGAGATCTGGAGAATGCCTACAGGAAGAGGACGCATTCTCTAACCATGCCTTACCAGAAGAGGGTGCCATCACAAGTGTCCTCAGCTTCACTGGATGAGTACACACTCATGAGAGCCACATACACAACTGGAGGCCATTCGGGGCGCAGCTCTCACACTGCATCCCCAAAAGTCACATACCCAGAGGATTACGGGGACATTGAAATCGGATCGCTGCTGAAAAGTTCCAGCAGTAATCTGGGTGACAATGGCTACATGCCAATGATGCCAGGTGTGGCCCCTCAAGGGGGGAAGGGTGACAACTACATGCCTATGAGTCCAATGTGCGTTTCTGCTCCCAAGCAGATAATCAACCCCAGGACGCACCCCCTCACTGTGGCTAATGGTTACAGAACCAATTCCCCAAGCAGCTGTTCTCTGGATGACAGTGGCTACATGAGGATGCTGTGCGGCTCTAAGTTCTCCATAGACAGCTCGGATGGCAAAATGACGAATGGTGAGTACCTCAACATGTCGCCTGCAGATTCGGTCACGCCACCGGACTGCTACCTGAGCCCTGTGGGTATAGAGCAGTCTCCCTGCCTCCGACAGCTTCATTCGTTTAACTCTTTGCCCCGCTGTCATAAGCCCCAGCAGATGCTAAAGGATGCGGACAGTGATCAGTACGTTGTCATGAATCCTCAAAGTCACAGGATAATAGAGGAGTTCATAAACCCAGCATCCCCATCTCCACTAAGACAAAGCCGCACAGACAGCCTCATCCTCCGGCACAGAATCAGCCGGCCAACACGCCTCTCCCTGGACACGTTTCGGACATTGCCTAGCATGAATGAACACCCCCTCCCCTCCGAGCCAAAAAGCCCCGGCGAGTATGTAAACATAGACTTTGGACATGTTGCTGAAAGTTGCACTCCACCCTCCACTGCTTCCTCAGAGAGCCCAGCCTCATCCATCGGCTCATCCGCCGATCACAGGACGTCCCCCATCTCTGATTACATGAACATTGATGTGAGTTCACAGTCACCCAAATCTGGAAACGCTGCTCCATCTGATCGTTTAGAGCCCCTTCTGGAGCTCACGTCCTGCCCCGCCCACCCCGAGGAAGTGGAGGAAGACCAGAGGTACCAGCTCACTGTACAAGTGGCACCGGTGGGCCCGGTCGACAAAGCTAAAGACGATTACACAGAGATGACGTTCGGCGTGCCCGCTTCCCCTCCACAGCCTGTCTCACAGCCCTCAGAAGGTGGGCAGGCCATCAGCCCATCCTCCTGCATGCAGAGGCTGACCGTGGAAGAGGCTGTGGGAGTGCCTGCTGTTGAGGCTTTTCTACTGCGTGGCACCACTCTGGCCTTGGTGGACCCTGATCGGGGGGCCAAGGTGATTCGTGCCGACCCCCAGGGACGCAGGCGGCACAGTTCAGAGACATTCTCCTCAACCACCACCGTAACACCAGTTTTTCCCTCATTCGCACACGACGCCAGGCGGCACGGTTCGGCCTCTGTGGAGAACGTGTCTGTTTCTGTGAAGAACAGCGAAGGATCGGATGAAGAGTATAACAGTCCCATGTGCAGGGAGACGTCAGCTGGCTTTCAGAATGGACTTAACTACATTGCCTTAAACTTGATGGATGGAGGACTCGCCAGCTGTGATTCTCTTGTCCGGTTCAAAGCTGCCAGCTGCTGTAAAGAGGGCATCAACGGAATACATGCCAGTCCGTATGCCAGCCTTGGGTTCAAGGAGACGGCAACAACAGTAAAAGGTAAGCTTTTTGAATTCATAACTGGTGATGTGCAACAGTCATTCATTTCATATTACTATGCTCTGAAATGTTTATTTAGAACAATTATTAGCTGTGTTAATGTGCCACACTATGAGATGACAGTTTATTTTTTTCTAAAATAACAACAACATATTACTTGTGTACCAGATAAACATGGCACATGACAGATTTCCCTCTTATGTGCGAGAGCTAATTGAGCAACCTGAGTGTCAGAATGATGGAAAAGCCTCTTTAAAAGCTGTGGCGCAGTTTTTATTCAGAGATCGATCACTTCATCCATGCCTGCAGAGTGTTTAGGATGAAAACAGCTCATTTGAAGGGTTTATTTCTCCATGCCGCCGCTGCTTTTTAGTTTCGTAGACAATAGCGTAATGACTCAGTGGGATGCGGTCAGGTTAAGAGGATGTAAATGTAAAAGGGAAAGACAGTGAGATCACACACGCATTTTAATAACCCAGCAAAAGGGGAATTATTCCCAATATTTGCATCATACCTTGACTCTTTCTCTGAATCAGAATTAGTCATTGTGTCATGCTTGAGTGAACAGTAGCTTAGACAAAAACAAGTGAGTCAGTTGTTTATCCATTTTCAGGTAGAGGGTTTTAGGGCCGGAATGCAGAACGTGTGCAAAGGTTGTTCGAAGAGGTTAACGTTGACTTGTTTTTCCGACCTGCCAAGATTCTATCAAGGAACGACCAACCTTTTGTTTTTCAGCACGACTTGAAAAACAAAGTTGTTTGTGTACCTCACGGATAAACATGTGGACTGATATACTGATGTACTGACAGATATAAACTCACGTGGACTCACGCATTGAAACGAGTGGCAAGATAGGTGTTGTTTTTGTTGAGTGTGACTGTTTATAAGTGAGACTGCATTATGTAAATAAGTGTTAAAAAGTGTACTCTACATTTTATTGAGACCCCTGCACTGACAAAATGTCAAGGTGAAAAAAAAAAAAAGAGTGGCTTGTCTGATGAATGGCACTTCACAAAAGAGGCTAGAAGCAGAAGCACACACCATGCAAGTCAAATAGACGACATCAGAAGCTCAATTATGATCTCTAGGGTGTGTGAGAGTGTTTGTGCTGGCGGAGCAGGTGTTTCTGCAGTTCTCTGTTTACCTCCACAAGTGGACGGAGCTGAAATACGTAGCCGCAGGCCACGGAAGCCCTAGAACAGTGGGAGGAGACCACAAAGAAGACTCGACACAAACATCGACACACACTAGCTAGAGCTCACCCGTCCTGTCCTGTGATTGGCCACAGACAACATTCCACCAAAACAAAAGATGAGCCACAGAGACGGAACAGAGCTCTTATTTGTGTAGAATGACCTGATAGTCTTCCTGATAGGAACTTAGGCCAGAACGGGATCCATTGAGCAGAGATGAGAGCACAGATAGGCTGTGCTCTGTTTACTACGCCAGCGTCTGTAATGCCACATTCCACTCCTTCCCTCCTCCCGTCACTTTTACACACTGATTTGAATAGTACGTTTGTGAATGGGAAGCAGACGCATACTTGGACAAATACAACCGCATATTTACATAGTGTGCCGGATGTTTGACTCTGGTGGTTTATGACGACGCTTCATTTTGTTAGGACTGATTAGTTTTTGTCACGTTCTTGCCTATTTATCTCAGTGTTTTTCATACCTGAACTGAACGATAAAATACATCAAATCGGTCACCTCTGGCCTTGGATATAGAGGGCTAAAGAGATCAGCTATGGGTTCCTGTTCTTCCTTCAAAATAGAGGAAAGAGTAAATATTGTCTTATTAAAAATTTACCGTTAGGACATCCCAAGAACTCATCTTGAGAGCCTGAGTGTGTCTGCGAGTGGGCTTCCGGAGAAGCCTCCCTCCAGAGAATAGTGTGTGTGAGGGGACGGGGCAGCAGATGGTGGGGGCCAGGGTCGTGCACCTGCCTTTCCAAGCAGTGCACAGTGGTTATCGGGCACATCAGAGCCCTGACAATACACTAATGATTAGCGACCATCTGCTGCCCCACACAACAGCTCAGAGAGAGATACAGGAGATACAGTTAGATAACCAGTGAAAACATTTGGCACAAGCTTGAAATAAAAGCGAAATCTCTCTTTTGTCACAGTCCCGCCCCTATCTCCTTTGATAGACTTGATTTAATTGAAAAGTCTAGCAGCGAAAGAGAGATTGTGTCTATCAATTTTCCTGCTTTCATTTCTAGAGAACAGACTCAGACGACCATCCCCCATCACAACACAGACTTATTCCTTTGAATCCTAGTCCAACATCATACTATCAAATAATATCTCCTCTCATTATTTTCCTATTTGAGGGATTCTTTTATTTTTGTTCTTTCCCCGCCTATCACCACCAATCATCAATCTGAATCCGCAGCCCAATCCTTCATATCCTCCTTCACCTCTTAGTCCTGTTGTTGTTGACTCTGTAAGTACCTGCTATTGTAGCAGATTTTATAGTGTTAAACTTATCCAAGATGTTCTGTTAAATGCTCTCACTGCTCCCTACATTTAGCAGCACAGATAAGGCGGATTACATGCTGCCACAGATTAGACATTGTTGAGAAGCTTTATTTGGTGACCAAGTAAATAGCAAACATGCACACACACACATACGCTGGTGATTTTCCAAAAACCTGCCATCTGCTTGTTATGTTTTGCCTTACGATCAATAGAATAACTATTTTCTTATTACAGTAATGCTCTTATTTTATTCTAATATAAAAATACCCCCAAACAAAATAATACCACTTAAACAATTTATTTATACGAATATCACAAGTTTTGTATCTATAAATAACTCACAAATAGTACCTTCATCTTATACCCCTTCTGACATTCTTAGGATAGTATGTACCTCTATGGCTTCTTGGATCAACACAGTACATTTATCACTCTCCATCATTTCTGTACGTGTGTAAAGTATATAACATTTAACATACTAAGTTAACATCCACTTAACATCTGTGTGTGTGAGTGGGATGTGGCTGTAAAATATCATTTAAAATCTGCATAGGGTGCTCTTTTTAAGCACGTGCCGTGTGTGGGAATAATTGCATGGTATGTGGCCTGATTCTGAATGAATACTCCTTTTCTCCCCTGCTGAGCTAAGTGATCTGAGTGTGTGTGGCAGGGGAAGCAGAATATATAGTGATGCTTTACAGTCATCAAATGATTTTAAATGGCTCCTCGGGCATTATCTTCGCCGCTGTTTTTTTGGATTTGTATAAAAGGGAATGACTATGAGATCTGCTGAGCTCACACACGTTTATGCACACACTTTCTTATTCATGGCTGGCGATTATTTCCATGCGACCACTGAGCTCTGTTGGCTTAGTTGGCCGTAGTGTGATGAGATTAGACCGTGACATTTACACATGAAGATCATCACACCACGCATGCAGTATAACCTTTTACCCAGACATCTCTCTACCTCTCTTCCCGTAGCTGATGATGTCCAGACTGTTGCAGGTTGGCACTGAGCTGAGAATCTGTCATAGATGTGTTAACAAATCGTTCCTCGTACAGTAGTTTTGTAACACATTTCAATGAGGGTATGCCTTCAATTTTATTTTGTAGGTCACTTCCTAGCTTAAAGTCTTACTAAAAATAAATGACTGCAAATCGCTGACAGTGTGAACATCCCTAATGGAAGATCCTGCTGAGTGAAGATGAACAGAAACATTATTTCTACCCCCACGGGTTAAAACTGATACCCCCCATCTATGATATATGAGAGCAGCGTAGATAAATAAATTAGTAACACTAGCACATGTTTACAGTACAGTCAGTCACTCAGCTGCTTTTCCCACTACTGTAAATATGCCTTGTGTGTGAGAACAGTTGTGTGTTTTATGTGTGTGAGAGCACCAGGCTGTTCCCGGCCTGGCTGCAGGGGGCTAAATTTAACCTGTGTGAAATAAATAAAAAATGAGTCGCAGGACAAATGTGTGTGCGGAGCGGGGATAGTTTTGGGGGTTTGGGGGCAGCAGGTTCACAGGCTGTCGACTCGAACCAGCGGGGTCCGGATTACAGCTGCTTTAAATACCTGTGCTGATTTCTCACACAGACACGAGGAAGTTTCAATGTCATGAATGTGTTTAGGAAGCAATATGTTGCACTCAGCTATGTAGATCTGAAGTTGTTTATGAGTTGAGAGATCACTCTTGAGAGACAAAACAAGAGGGAGAGAGATGGGGGAGGGGATCTGAGGTCAGAGGGTTCAAGAAGACCTCCCACTTCTTGTTTCCATCTGCTCTTACTGATTTGAATTTGAGCATATTTACGTTTAGCTTTTATATCATTTGATTAGATTTTTATTTACCTGTTCAGCTGTAAGAAGCAGCATATCCTGAAAAATCTTGTTTAAATTATTATTATTATTAAATTACAGCTGTGCAATGTTTTTAGAGTCATTAAAAGAACCAGCTCATTTGTTCATCGCTAGCTAAAACAAAACTATTTTAACTGTTTTCATCAATTGTAAAAAGTCAAATTAAATTATTAGGAGAAAAAACATGAATAAGACACATAATAATCTCTTTTACGTGATGCTGATTCCTGTAGGACGCACTGAAAAGTCAGATCTGAATGAAGTTTGAGGAAAAAGACAGATAAAATATATCCCTCTGCTCATTCATCTCTCTGTGTCTCTGTTGAGTGCTTGTCCCATGACCTCATGGCTCTTTCTTTCCCCTCCTTCATTGGTGCTGTTTTTTTTTTTTCACTACCTTTCCGGATCAGAATGGGACATCCATGAAATTGCCAAGCTTCCTCTTGCTTAATTAGCTGTGTGAAATTCAAGCTCCCTCTCTGACCTCCACACACACACAGTCACATGACTCCAGCCCTGTGGCATCAGTGTGAATGTGAGAATCAGCGAGAGAGGGAAAGGGATCTGTTGTCTATTTTGTGTCTATTTATACACATGACGAAAGCAGACCACCCGACATGGTACTCTGAGAGTATGGATACAAGCAGTCAAGTTCAAGTTCACATCAAGGTTTTCACTGCGCTGTCATGTAAGAGTTTACACTGATGTTTCTGTAGTTAATATAGTGCCTTTGTTTTAGAGGTGGTTTCTCTGAAGCACTAAAGTAGGTTAGGTCATATAATGTCATTATCCATTTATGAGCAACTAAGCTGAACACACATCATAGCTTCCATTAGGACAAACGTTTTAAAAAAACGAATAGTGTGACTAATAGTGACTTTATAACAAATAAGTAAATAACAGGACCCGTAACTCGTTGATTAACCACCATAGTACGATGCATTATTGTGGAAACAAACTGCCTAGTCACATAGAAGATAAATCAATAATTTCGACCCATACAATGTATTTTTGGCTATTGCTACAAATATACCCAAGTGACTAAAGGCTATTTTTTGTGCTATAGGGTCACATACGTCTTACTAACTCAAAGATCACGTGCTGTAGTTTCAACCACATAAGTTTGCGAATGCTCATTTGAACTATGGTTTTGTGAAACACAGAATTGTTGAACAATGTTTACAACGACAGAACTCACAACCATTGTTGGCTAATGCTCCTTTTGGGAAACGCACCCCAGTTTAATAAAGATAATAATCAACAGAACCAAAATCTGATAATGAGTTAATGAAAATGATTTGTTTATGAATTGGACTACTAAATAGGACAACAGAGTCTTTTTAGTGGACGTTTAAACTTGGGATGTTGCATTCTGTGCATTGACCAATCAGAAGAAAGGGCTGGAACCAATAGTTTGAGCTATTTTTAGTGTTGTAGTTTGCCATTGTTACTGTTGTAGATATAGTTTTTATCATTGGTGGGGGTTTTTTATACCCTCAGGGTGAGGCAGCGACGTAAACATGTTTTCTGCTGTTTTTACCACAGTCGGTAAAGTTAAAAGGACATCAGGAAAGCACCTACTCTTCCTCTCTCGCTCTTTCACTTTTTATCTGTCTTCACTAGTTGGCCATGAGCAAACAGTTCTGTCAGCACTTAACTGGAAGAGTAATACCTCGTAATACCACACAGAGGGAGGTATCAAAGAGCAGGAAAAGATGAGGCTCTTTTACGACCGTGAAAACGCTTGACCTCTCGCCGGCCCCTCCTCCCTGACTTCACCCAGCTCTCCGTGAGAGAATGCAGCCCTACTGACGTTCATGGGAATTACTTCCATCCCTGTTGGAGT
Source organism: Enteromius afrohamiltoni (assembly GCA_034779775.1). Classification (NCBI taxonomy): domain Eukaryota; kingdom Metazoa; phylum Chordata; class Actinopteri; order Cypriniformes; family Cyprinidae; genus Enteromius; species Enteromius afrohamiltoni. Next base: position 4,912,895 of record JAUYWG010000042.1, read on the forward strand.
GGATGTTGTGATATCGGGCTCACATGCGGAAGTGTTGGGAATGTGTGCGGGGAGTCCAGATAATGGGAGCGATTATGGTGTGCCGTATAGCCGATGGCCGTGAATCAAGGGTTTGTTAAGTGTGTGTGAGAGTGAGTCTCGCTCTATGAAAACAGCTCTTGTTCTAGGTGGATGAAAAGCAGGAGGAGGAGATCAGAGGAAGAGGGGGTGGCGCTAGATCACGACCAGGCAGGACAGGCCCAGGGGTTTGTGTTTGCAGAGACTTCCGCCCAATGTGAGGCTTACATGCAAATGAAACCTCACAAACAAGTACAACGGGTGAGAGGTCAGGATAGCGATCTAGTCTTGTAAACAGAACCCAGACAGTGGCAAGAGAGAGAAGCAAACTGTCAAAACACACTTTGATGTTTACTTTTCAAACATAAAGGTGATGCTAGTTTTTTTTTTTTTCTCTTATGAGAAAATTCACACGGGATGGATTCTTGCATTGGCAGGAATTGTATGGATGTCTTAATTAAGTAATTGCGGAATAAATATATGCTATAAATTGCGGAATAAATATATGCTAGCTATAGATTACATTTCCTAAAATTACATTGTGACCCATTTATGCAATGAGAGAAAAAAAATATTAAGCATAATTTTGCAGCCAGTCAGCAAGGTGCTTACAAAAAATGTGAAAATATTGCGAAAAGTTTCTGATTTTCTGCAGGCCTCCAAGGACCTCCTTTTAGTCCCCTGGGGGTCCCAATATACTTGTTTGGAAACCCCCTGTCCTATTTCAGCTTAACATGCAAAAACAATAAGGGGTGCATTTCCCAGAAGCAACTGTGGTCTCAAGTTCCATAGTTACCAATAAAGTTCCATTGTGCTATTAACCATATTTAGCTAATGCACCCCAAATATATTCCCTCAGAATGTGCAAGTCTAAATTTAAATATTTAATATTAAATGACATTTCACATGGATGTTGCTCAACATTCTTGTTGCTGAAGTATTCTTGTGCTCTTTCCGTCAGCTGCGTAGTGCTAAATGTCAGCGAGTGTTTCCCCTCGTCGGTCTCGAAGCACCTGCCACTTCTTCGCGCATTCCTTACTTGGTAAAGGAGAGAATGAGAGAGGGGGAGCATATGATCTTTTATCCCCCCACTAGTCTGCTTCATTCCTCGTTTATAAATCACACACGGACGGTCATGGAAAAACACACACCGCTCTGTGAAAAGAGAAGATTTTCCAGACAAGGCACGGAGGAATATGATAGTATTTCAGAAAAATGCAGAAACACTGAATGCCCATAAAAGGCAGTTGTGTTATGTGACAGCAGCACGACTGTGTTGATATCAAGGAACATTGTGTTTTATTGGTTTGTGTGCTTTCTCTGCCTGGATATTTATAGACATCCCATTAATGTGCTCTCTCTCTTATTTCTTGCAGACTAAACAGAGCCGGTCTCCTCATTACGCCATCGAGAGAAGAGGAGGCGCTCATGTGGACAGATGGACCTGCTGCTGCTGCTTCTTCAGCTTTTTGCTGATCCTTGACCTCCCTAATCCATTCGAATGGCCGTCGTCACAGCAACACGGACACTTGACCCCAGCGCGAGGCATGAGGCGGGACTTCCTGTCCATCTGTTACTCACTACAATTCCTCAGTTTCTGTGTTATGGACCTTTTTTACCACTGGTTTTGTTACAAGCTCTGGACTTCCAGTGGCCAGTGTCCCTCAACCCCCTCTAAAACCTGTGAACCAAACACGAAAAGAAACATCCGACCAACACACGCACGCAACACCTGTCGCACAAGTCACTTATTTATTTACCCCGTGGCAGTGGCGTGCATGCATGCGTGTGTGTGTGTGTGTGTGTGTGTGTGCGCGCACATTCGCTCGCAACACTGCACAAAGCCGGCATTTCAGAAATTTACTCAATTGGAAATCAGAAAAAAGCAGTCACTTGGAAACCCTACCTCAGAACGAGCCAGGTTATGACTTACAAAAAGAATATATATATATATAAATATATATATATATCGAGAAACTAATTTATTTTTACAAGTGAATGTTTTCTTAAAAAACAAGACAAAACGAAACAAAAAAACACCAATCCAAAGCCTTACTGACTGTACTGTCAAACAGTGTTTTCTGGAGGACCTGCATACACTTACGAGAGTATCAAAGATTACTGTTTGCCACGAATGTCTTGTACTGCAGCCCGAGAAAGGTCTTGCGCTGCAATCAAAGATCTATTAATGTTATTTTGCATTCTACACAGATATTTAACGGATTTTAATATAATGCTATTTATGGGACCTGGTAAAGGACCGGACGGGTGGCCATGTGCCCGCCCGTCACCGCGCACATATGCAAAGCAGGCTTCCAGAGTTATCAGTTTTGGAACGAAGCCACACGCGATTAACACACAACCCTTTCGGTACGCTAGATGATGTCGTCCGCCTCGGGTCAGAGAGAGAGGAGCACCTCACCTCAAGCCTAGGCACGCTAGCACACTTTAACTCACTGTCTTTAACAACCCAGAAGCCTCTGCTGACTTGCCCTCTCTCACTGCTCTGAACACACAGGCTTCCCTTTGCCTTACACCCGCACCCGTCAGCTCAAGAGAGAGTGATAGATTCAGGGACGTCTCAGAAGGCCTGACACCATTAATGCTGCTCCCTACCGTCAGAGAGGGATAGACTCGTCAGAACCAATGCTTTGTCTTGCACTTACAAACTCCTTAGATTGTAACACAAGACACTTTTGAATGTAGAGTATTCTGGAGATCTCCGCAGGAGGCCAATCATCCACCAACAGAGACAGAGTCGTACGCAATACCCAAGCAAGCGAAACAAAGTACAACACACACCACACAACTTAAGTATATGAAAACGTTTGCCTAGAAAGCTGTACATAGTGTATAAAGAGATTGCAACTTATGTTTTTAAGTTAAAGATGATAACTTATGTCTTTTTTGTATGTATATATATATATATATATACATATATATATATGGTACGTGAATGAATTTCCCCCAAACAACTAAAGCACTAATGAAGGTACTTGCCAAAGGCTGAACTTTGGCCTGGCGCTTTTCTTTTTAACTTATCAGTACGTTTGTAAAAGTATGTACACTGTATAATAAATGCCACTTGGAGGATATTTGATAATGCTATGATATAAAAAGAAATAAAATTCAGTGAATAATACTTGATATTACAAAAATAGGTACAAATTCACAAACGGCATATGCAATATTTACATTTTTTTAAAGATTAGTTTACAGAAAGGAACCAAATGTATAAATACTTTGTTAATATATTTAAAACCTTAAGAACGTGTTTTGCTGTACGCCTTTTTCTGCCAACTTTTAAATGGAAAAGTGTTTTTTTTCTCTCTCTCATTGTTTTTTTTGCTGTTGAATCTTAACAGTAATTTCAGCAGCGTTCTTATACGAATGCTGTTTCTCAGTATGGAAAGCTTGAATATTTCAATGCCTGAGCGAGTTTTTTTTTTTTTTCTTCCTGTGTCTTCCATTGTATATACTTCATATTCTTTGCATTGTGATGCTACTTAGAAATGATAATTTAAACATAGTGTAATTAGCATTGCTTTAGAACTGTATTGATTCTGAATAGCCACATGCAATAAAAAATTAACATTATTTAAGAAACCTGGTGTCTCTGCTTCATAGTTTACAAATGACACGACTTGTGCGACTTCCTGAAAACAACCTGGCTCCTCCAGACAGCAGATGTCTGGAGCAGCAGAATGAAGATGTCTTCATTCATCATCTGAGCAATGTCCCAGACACGTCACACTCAAGACACTCAGAATACATTCAATCTAAGTGGTGTTACTTAAGGAGTCTGTGCGGTTAATTAAACGCAGACTAAACAAATAGTTCATGAAGACGCTCACAATAGTCTGATTTACTGTCTGACCCAGAATACATAACTGACTAAAGGAATTATACATTTTCCTGCTCAAAGCCATATGATGAAGGATTATTAATTCTCAAGCCCCTGCTAATTAAAATGGTAATTAAGTCTTGGGATTGCGCAGCCTGGTCAGTGCCAACAGTGTGGGGGTTTGGGACAGGCGACAAAAGGATCAAAATAAACAGGTCTGGGATCCTTCCCTCTGGCCTTCCTCAGCAGATGCAGGGGTTCCTGGGATCCCGCTGAGCTGAGACCGGACGGCTTTCTGTGTCAAGACTCCCTGATATGTTCGGTCAGCATGTCCTGACCGATTAGACAGATTTATGCCAGCTTTCGAGCCAGCTTTGAGCAGCACTTTGACTCTCATTTAAATATTATGTGAAATGCTGGCAGTTTCCCACAAATGTCTGCCTCAGAACATTATAATCAGTAAACGCATTGACTTGTGGGAATAACCGGGCGAGACAGGCTTTTTCTGAGATACTGTGCAGGTATACGATTGAAACCAAAAAAGACCCACGAGGCTTGAATGAGAGCAGGGAGATTGTCCCTGAGAGAAACGGCTTTCCTCAATTTGCTGACAATCCCATCATCCATCACAGCCCTCATCAGCTACACACAGCTCGTTTGCACCAATTAAGCACGCTAATTGATCTTATTAAATAATAAAAGATAATGGATGATTAAAATCATCTTGTAGATGGGAGAATGGCTACTCAGATTTGATGATGGAGAACCGAAAGTGTTTACTATAAATATAGCAAAACGGTGTCCATTTTTTATTTATTTTTATATTTATTATTATACAAAAACCCTGCTTTAAAATGTTAAAAGTGAACACTCCACACAGTTTTGCGGTAATTGATTATTTTTATTTTTCTCTTAAAGGGATAATTCACCCAAAAATGAAAAGTCTGTCATACATTACTCACCCTCATGTCATTTCAAACTTGTATGAGTTTTGTTCATTTTCCGAACACAAATGAATATGTTTTTATTTCATATATATTAAATCTGACACTCCATACACAAGAACACAACTGACACGGCCCAGAAAGGTAGTAAGGAAATCCTTAAAATAGTCCATGACAGTGGTTCAACTGTAATATTATATTACATTAATACTTAAAGAAAAAAATAAATAATGACCGTTTACATCAATTTATTCTCTTCCATGTGATAAAGTTTTTCATGTATTATTATTATTACCATTAGGTTATTTATTTATTATAAGCAATGTATCAGTTTTTTGGGACAATTAAAACTAGTTAAACTATAATAGCTATTGTTATTGAGATCTACCATGTATGGATGGATGGGAAAAAAAAGCCCCTCGAATGCAAACCTGTTTAAAGCAGGGCTCCTGACTGTCCTGGGGTCAATTCTATAAAACTCATTAAAGTAACAGTGCTGATTAAGGGTCATTATAGTTGCATATCGAAGTATATCTCTACACATGTTATATTGAAACATGTGCACTGATACTACCGCGCTGTTCTGCTGAGGGCTGTAATGAGCTTTAATAATGAGAGGGAGTACAAGCCATCTGAGGGTTAAACTAATCATGTTAAGTGTATGAGACATGCTAAAGTGCAACATATTAAATAGACATTATCTAGACGTGGTCCCTAAGTGACCGCACCATATATATGCACTGGGCCTTAGAGGGACTTGAGGAGCTGGAAGACTCAATGCTGCAAAAGAAATCAAGGTTTCTGGGCACTTGCATTCAAATATAACTAATAATGCATTTTTCAGTGTGCATGTGTCTGAAAATATATATGCACACTGCTGTTTCACTTACACAGCGTATCAGATCAAATAGTTGCATGTTTTCAAAGCCTGAACTTTTAGTCAGAAGAGCTCTGGTCTCTTGAGGGTTGGGGGTTGTCATTTGTACAATTTCCTATTAATAAATGACATCTGTTTTTTTTCACAAAAGGTATGAATTTGAAGGTATGATCATAAAAGATGAAATCCAGTTATTTCTATGGATTCCACACAAACGGAAATTTAGTTTGAGGCGAAAAATTTAGTTGCACATACTTGCTCATGCCGATTCATTTGTAAAACGTTTGTACGCATATATTTCATCGTAGAGTGTGTACAAATTTAAATCCACAACAGCACTAATGTTTATAAAAACTGTCTTTGATGTGGAAAAGTGCTAAACGTCATGTCAGGGTCTGAGCAGAAATACTCAATTTTAATTGTGGAGTATTGCATGTTTTTGAAAATGTAAGCTGTTCTTGCTGCTCATTGGTCAAATTGATGATGACGGGTGATATTGTTGACATTGATATGTTAATGACATTAATTAGGAGTTGTTTACAAGGCAGAGAGCTGAAACCATTTCTTTGTGTGCAAGGTCAAGATCATTTGCGATTCATAGTTCATTCTATTAATCACATGTTCACATATCGGAGAAATGATTGTAAGATCAAATTTAGGATGGTTTATGCGCAACATTTTAAAAAGTTGGTCAAAAAATGGCATAAACTCATAGACCTTTCAAATTTTGCTATTGTGATCACACCAATCCAGCATATTTGTTCACTCAATCAGAAACCAACATTTTAGTTTCTTGCTCTGTGAGACATATGAAAGGCGTTAAATGTGTTGCTCAGTAAATGTGCTGGTGCACTGAAAGTAATGGTAAGGCTGAGGTGAGACGCCAAGTGTTTCTTAGCTGATTCATGTTGGACTTTCAGCATTGCGTAATCACTGGAATTTTTTTTTCTGCTGCTGTTGTGAAGGCAGGCTCAGCAGAGGGATTAGTCCTCTCCCACCCTCACTCTCTCGCTCTTTCTCCGTCTCTCCCTTGCTATGCAGGCCAGATCTGACCTGCAGAAACTCGGCAGACAGACAGATGAACTATCAAAGACACCCTCTTTGCTACCTCTTTCCTTTAGTCTTTCTGGCAAACAGATGCTGATAGGTCAGACAGAGTAATAGGGTTGCTCCATACAAACATGCAGTGAACAAAGACAGCATGAGGCATACAAAGAGCTCATGAGACTGAAAACAGACAAACACAAACACCTGAGCACACCTGGGATGACTCACTATCAAATTGGCCAGTATTCAGGGGGTGAGCTCATGCCCCCCACCCCACCCCTTCTCTCTTTTTCTTCTTTTGCCTTTGTTGTTTTCCCAGAACTCACAGTAGCAGCAGGGAGGGGCGGGGTTTAGATTTGACCCGCCCACAGCTCACTTGCTTCAACATATAGACAACACAACTTCATGTGTTTGTGTGTTTTTATTTATTTATCACAGCTTTCACACTATTATTATTATTATTATTATTATATTTGTTACATGAGCATCGGATCAGCGCATTAAAATTCAGCTTAGACATAACCAATAGGAAATTTCACAATATTACTTTTGTTTTACCATATTTTCTGCTCAGATAAATGATACCAAAAGAGGTTTGTTCAACTGCAGGCAGCTGTAGATTACCGGCAATTTCCAAATATATGATTATATTATAAATATTATGCACAGTTTGCTAGATTAGGGGTGACACAGCTCTGATCTTAGGACTCCCTCTTAAACATAAAGCAAGCCAGCTGCAGAAAATAACCACAAAAACAAATATGTAATAATAATTGGTGTAAATGCCAAAAAAAAAAAAAAAAAAGACTAGACATCTGAAATCAATCAGGCTGATAAGGGAGTGTCTATGAATCACAAATTCAGATGAAATTCTGTGTCAGCTTACAGAATCATGTGTGTCCCTGGCTCATCAGTGTCTCACAAACATGTTGACTCTGGGAACTTACAGGAAACTCTTTGAGAAAATATGTGGAAATTAACCAATTCTCACTCACTAACGTTTTCTCGCTTTCTTTCTCCTTGCTCAGACAAGTCATGGAATGTGGACTCTCTCTTCTTCTGTGGCTGCTTCCTTCTTTCCTGCTTGTTTACGCCTGGCCCCAGCCTGTGGCTTTTTCCCAGGCCTGACTGGGATAAGTGGGAATGTTTGCTGTTTCCGGGGGGCTAAGTCCAGACTCCCATCTCTCTCACACGCCCTAACCAGCATGCGAACAACAACGGATGACCCACAACCACATCCACCCAATTACAAAAGCTATTATCACACAATGCCGATGTGCAGATTTATCTTTGAACTTTTTCCTGACATGTTTTTCTCTTAAACGGCTCCTCTGAATCGTCACTGAAGTGATAAGCAGGTTCATGCAAAGTTTGCACCCACACAGTTCCAAAGAAAGCACACCCTTAATATGTCATGTGTGTATTTTAAACGTTTTACAAGTCATGGACTAATACGAGGATCAACTGTAGGCTTGACCACCGCTGTAAAGGAAAACAACTGGAACATGAGCTAGAATAAGTATTTATTGTTATTTCTTTTTTTCTTAGCAGACGATGTATTTGAATGTCACAAACACACACGCATGGAGTTTAGAAGGAGGTTTTAGATAGAACTTTAGGTAGAATTTTAGATGTTTAGAAGTTTAGTTAGAAATGTTGCATCACAAAATAAATGCCAACTTATATCCGACGCACACATTTTTTAAAATCAGTGCATTAATGTGAATGGTGTACTTTATCGTATGTGTGTGTGTGTATATATACATATTATTGCTGTCAAATGATTTATTATGATTAATCTTTGTTTACATAATATATGTGTGTGTGTAGTGTGTATATAATGTATAGGCCCATATAAATACACACACACATGTATATATTTAATAATAGTATGATATGTTATTTGTATGTTATTTAAATATATTTATATATAAATTACATGACTATAAATTATAGTCACACACACAAACATTATATATATGTTCACATATATGTACACACATATATTATGTGAAGAAAACCTTTTATTTTGAAAGTGATTAATCATGATTATTCGTAATTTGCAATGCAAAATAAAAGGTTTTCTTCACATAATATATTTGTATATACTGGGTATATTTATTATGTATTAATACAAGCATATGCATGTAAATATTTAATACAAATATGTTTACATATTAAATATATTTATATAAGAACATAAATTTATAAGTGCATTTTCATGTAAATACTTTCAAATATATATATATATATATATATATATATATATATATATATAGACACACACA
>JAUYWG010000042.1:4927281-4942991 GCA_034779775.1 Enteromius afrohamiltoni
GTGAAACCCTCATCGCTGACAGAGAGAGATAAACTGTACATGTGGCATGACGTGCAAACAACAACAGAGGGAAAAGCACTCATCCTACACACCAGCACTCTTCCACAGTTCCACGTCATTGAATCACCAGACCATCCTGTCATCCTGGGCCTACCATGTCTGGAACTACATGACCCCACTATTTCCTGGAAACTACACCAATCACCCGTTGGTCACCTTACTGTCACACTACCTGCCTCAGTAAGGCCACTCGCACCATACACCGTGTTTGTCTCACCACTGAAGAAGCCACCGTCACAGCCATACTACCAGCCGTCTATCACGACCTTCGGGTGGCCTTCAGTAAAGAAAAGGCCACACAACTACCACCACAACGGCCCACTGACTGTGCCATTGACCTACTTCCCGGAACTACACCACCCCGAGGCAGGGTATTTCCACTATCTCAACCAGAAACTGAGTGTATGGCTAACTACATACAAACATACATTCGACCCTCTACATCACCAGCCGCTTCAGGCTTCTTCTTCGTGAAAAAGAAGGATGGAGGTCTGCGCCCTTGCATTGACTATACAGCCCTGAATGAAATATCAGTGAAGTACCGTTATCCTCTACCCCTTGTTCCATCAGCCCTAGAACAACTGAGATCTGCCCGCTACTTCACAAAGCTGGACCTCCGCAGTGCTTACAATCTAATCCGTATCAGAGAGGGCGATGAATGGAAAACGGGCTTCTCCACCACCAAAGGACATTACGAGTACCTTGTCATGCCTTTTAGATTGTCCAACAGTCCCGCTGTCTTCCAATCCTTGGTCAATGAGTTATTCAGAGATATGCTAAACAAGTTTGTGATCGTGTACATCGACGACATTCTGGTTTATTCCAATGATTACGACTCCCATGTGCGCCATGTCAGGTCGGTTCTTCAGAAACTCATCAACAACCAATTATATGCCAAAATCTCTAAATGCGAGTTTCACCACTTTCACCAGACGAAAGTGTCATTTTTGGGCTACATCATAAGTGCTGACGGAGTTGCTATGGATGAAAAGAAGGTCTCAGCAGTGGTCGACTGGCCTAAACCTATCATCCTCACACCTGTGCAGTGGGACATTTCAAGAGAAATCACGGAGGCTCAGGTCACCGATCCCAGTCCACCAGATTGTCCTCATGATAAGACCTATGTTCCGGAAGTCATTCGTCAACGCCTGCTCAGACTCATCCACGACAACCCTGCTGGTCATCCAGGAATCTTAACCATGACAGAACTTGTGACTAATCGGTTTTGGTGGCCAACCCTGTCTCAAGATGTGTCAGCCTTTGTTAAAGCATGCGTAGAGTGTCAGACCTCCAAATCTTCTCGTCTTCGGCCTGCCGGCCTACTTCATCCACTACCTGTTCCACACAGACCCTGGTCCCACCTGGCGGTGGATTTCATTACTGATCTGCCTCCATCCAATCAGTACACAACAGTGTTGACCGTAGTGGATCGTTTTTCCAAAGCCTGTCGCCTGATTCCATCTACTAACATTACCCCTTTCCAATGCGTCTTGGGCTTCCAGCCACGTCTGTTCCCATGGTCAGGCGAACCTTCAGACCTACCATCTGTCGATCACTGGTTACAATGGAGTGAACAGACCTGGGATGCCGTCCACGTCCACCTCCAGAGAGCCATTAGGAGAGTTATCGCCCAGGCCGACCATCATCACCGACCCCATCCACCCTATGAGCCAGGACAGTGGGTATGCTGATCCACCTGAGACTTATGTCTACACCTGCCAAGCAAGAAACCCAGTCCAAGGTACGTGGGTCCATTCAAAATCATAAGACATCAGATTGTCTTGAACATCCCAATGAATATCACACCCACATTCCATGTGTCTCTGCTCAAGCCTGCTGCTGAACCCGGCGGAGAGAGGGACCAGGGCGAGGCTGCGGTACCCGACATCCCTCCCCTGACATCGGACCAGGACAACATCTATCAGGTCCGTGAGATTCTGGATTCACGGTGCCGAGGCTGGGTGCTACAATATCTCGTTGACTGGGAGGGCTATGGCCCGGAAAAGAGACAATGGGTAGACTCCCACAGCATCCTCGACCCGTCTCTTAGGGAAACTTTTCATCGGAATCACCCGGACAAACCTGCTCCTAAGACCCGTGGAAGGCCTTGGCATCGCCAGTCTACTCGCTTCGGGAGCCGCTCGCAGGGGGGGGGGGCTCCGTCACGAGCCGTACCTCCGTGGCTCTCTCCGCCTCACAGCAGTGGGAACCCTCGCCGGAATTCTAGTTCCGACCCGGACTCATTATACCCACGTATCTTGACTGTTTCCTCCTCACAGGTGTTGCCAGTTATCTGGCCTATATAAACACTGACTTCAGATCAGCTCAACGCAAAGTTTTGATTTGCCTAGCGATCACTACCAAGCGTTTTCTCTGTTTGTCTCTCTGGTTGTTTTTGGATTGTCTTTACGGATTATTGATACTCGCTGCCTGCCCTGACCTTTTTGCCTGTTTCTCGACCACGATTATTGTCTTGTCTTGTCACCTATACTGCTGTTTGCCTGTAAACTGAACTCTGCCTGTTTGACTACAATCATTAAAACACTGCAAATGGATCCAAACGACTTTGCCAGTTAGTCACAAGTAGCTATGTTTTCTTTATTAATAATGTATATTTTTATGTATAATTAATACATTTAATATAATATTTTATAGTATTCTCTTGAATTAAATGTTAAGTACAATATGCTTAGCTTTGTTAGAGTTAGATTTAGTTTAGTGTTTAGTTTCACTTTTGTTAGTCAACACATGACTAGTCTGTAAAAGTGTTTTATTTAAATTAATTTAATTATTATTTACATTTAGGATTGTTATTCTTACAGACTGCAATCCTGTCAAAACAGCCCCGTGATCTCTCTTTGAGTCACAGTTGTTTGTGTCACGTTGTACAACTGTTGTAGAGCATCAAAGCATCACATGGACAATAGGTTTATGTTTCAAGCTGTTAGGCTCAAAACTTTGACCGCTTATCTCAATGAGACCATGTGATTTGAATCTGTTTGCGATGACTGCTTGCCTCTGATCTCATGTTTTGTCTGATCATCTGTGCTGCCGGTTCCTCTTTCTCTGAAGTTGAGCCAGGTTTGGACACTGACATAAGTGTTGTTGTGATCTAATGCAGACTTAACAAAGGCTTCCCTCCTGTCACAGGACTTGTTTACATGGTACATGTTCAAGGCTAACACGCTAGTTACCAGCTTTTGGCCTCTGATGGATTTACCAGCCGTAAACAAAACTGACAGGTACTGTCCAAAAAAGAAAGAAAATTGCTGGGTTTACAAAATACTGGGATTATAATCTACAACAGCACTTGAGTGAAACATCCTAATCCCAGTTTGGGAAAAAAATTAATTTCCCTAATTTAGGTGTGTTTTAAAGCATGGTTTCTGGTTTAAGATGGACAACTGCTGGTCCTCAGCAGGAACTAGTTCAACAGGAATTGTGGGTAAACCCACAATTTTTACAAAAAAACACACATAAATGTACAAAAGACGTCACACGGAGATTATGGTTACATGTACCATTTACTATAGACAAATGTGTACCTGGTAACAAATCACTAACAGTTTTCATACCGTTTTTTTCTGAGAATGAATAGTCACTGCTATAGCAGTTACATTGTTTCAAAAAGTATTCTCAGGCATCAATGTATATAATGCTGTGTTCAATTCATATTTTTAGTTTTTGGCTGCGTCTATTGTATCTAACACGTTTTTTCACTTTTGCGCTATATTCATACACATTCGTACGACCTCACTTGTACGTATTTTACGAGTAGGTCTAGAGGCAGGGTTAGGTGTAGGTCATTTGTACAAATTCATATGAATTGGCAACTTGTAAAATATGAGTGAGGTTGTACGAATTTGTACGAATTAGCTACCTTGTATGAATACGTACAAATTGGTCATGAGACCGAAAAGAGTGTTAGATGTGCCTCCAATCCAGAAACCTTTTGAGTTTCCTACTAATAATAACGTCTTTGTGGTGGCGTTCACATGCTTTCAACCCGTAAATCAATCAATCAATCAATCAATCAATCAATCAATCAATCACTTTTATTTATAGAAATTCGATGTATCCGAAATGACTTGAACCCACATAAGACAGCACAAATAAAACGGATTTCTTAATCATGCCCCTACAATGACTGCTTAAAACAAATCTATTATATAGCTTTATAGAGCACTTGAAAACATCATAACGATGATTATGTCTGAATCTAAATCTCGTCTCTGCATACATCAGCTGTGCCGTCTGTCTAGTCGAGTGATCATCTCAATGAAATCCAAGAGCACACTTTTTTTATAAATCCAATCAGTCAATAGAGCTAAATGAATCATAGGAAGTATAACCTTGATGTTGGCTCTTCATAACCATGTATAAGTAAATACATGTTCTCTGTTCAAGGCCGATGCTATTACTGTAGGTCTTGTCTAATCAGATAACATCCAATTGTCTACACTTTATGTCACAAACCTGTAATAAGCACTTTTATAAGCCTAATTTATGACCCTCGCAGACACATGCATGCAGTGAAGCCAGTGGTGCTTACTGTAAATGGCATAAATCAGTTAAATAAAACCTCTCGTAAAATCTCTCGCTAATATTATTACAGTGATATCTCTTGCAAAAATTGGAAAGCTGATTTGATAAGGAGCTTTGAAGATTTGTGCGTCTTGTGTTCCTGTGCTAAAGGACAACGTATTATGTGTTTACATGCTTCATTGAAAAGACTTAACGCCATTTGGACACTCGTTTGTGAGAGACTAAAAGTCTGTTTACATCAACGCGTCATACTTTCTGCTTTGTATCTTGGAAATAGAGTATTTTTAGAACATGTTTCCATCCCTGATAAACTGCCCATGCCTGGTCGTGCAGATCTTGTTTTTGAGTTGGAACAAATATGTGCGGGTTAAATTTCTGACACTCAAATAACATTCACTTTTCATTGTGAGTGATCATTATAGGAATAGGGTGATATAATACAACAGGCATGCAGAAAAACAGATCTGTGTGGTCCTGTAAATAGCAGGAAACTCCAAACAGAGGGTCTAGTCTGCAGAAAACATGATTAATGTCTAATAGAGAAAAGTGATTTTATTATTACTGAATGTAACTATGTGAATGCATTTGTACTGGAGTGTTGCAGCATAAAAATAAGTGACATTAATAAAACTAAATGTAACTGTTTAGACCTAGTATTAAAGACACACCAAAATAGTTCCTATCACATATTTAAAATGATTATACATTTATATATGTTTTTCTTTTCAATACCTTAAATTTTAACTAACTGATTATTGCTTGTATCACAGGTAGCCATATTTAAACCATGTTCATACTTTTAGTTGCATAAATGTATTGCTTCCCCAAACAGATATTTTAATTAAATCAAATACATTTGTATGATCACAGCAATAAATGTAATTTCAGATAACTCAAACCACATTTAGAGGTAGCTGAAAGCACATTTGACAAATGAATTGCTGTGGCAAGTCACATCAGCTGAACTTAAATTATATTTTACCCAGAATATGCATTTAATAGTGGTAAACGTTCTGTGGTTCATTGGTGTTTGCTGATGCATGAGCCACATTACTGTGTAGAATAGAGTATTGTTCTGTATGGAAAGTGGATTTGTGTGTTTGGGTTTAGATTTACACAGTGTTTGAGGGAATCCCTCATAGCATGTAAGCTGTGAACGCTGCTCTTCTGGAGTCGGGCCAGAGCACTGTGGCCTCCTACTTGTGAAGAAACTTTCAGGCCTTTCATTTTTCCAGCATTGTCCTCCGGATATCCAATGAGAGTAGAGAATGGGGGGAGAGAGAGAGATGGAAATCTCTTGCAATCGTGCTCGTTACAGTGCCTTTTTACATATATTACATGAGGACCTCATAGAAAGGGGGAATCAAATGACTTTCATCTCATTTTAGGCTTGAAGGAACACAAATAGTCAATCTGAATTAGTCCGATTCAATCGAAGATTTCAAATTTAATATGTAACCCAAACTCTACATCTGAATAAAAATTAAAAAATATATACAATTTCTAATGACTTATTTCCATAAATATTAAAGGCACAAAACATGGTTTTGTTGGGCAAAATGCTGAATTGGCTTTAAAATGTCAACACTGCACATCTTATGGATGACTGGTTAATGTGGTTTTCCGTCATTTAATCATCCAACGCAATCTCATGACCAATTCGTACGTATTTGTACAAGGTCCCAAATTTGTGCTTATTTGTACTAATTCGTACGATTTGTCTAAAACCCGTGACGGGTAGGTTTAGGGGCGGGGTTAGGTTTAGGTCATTCATACAAATTCATACAAATTGGCAACGTTCTATTTAGAAATCGTATGAATTTGTTCAAATTAGCCACCACATAAAATATGTACGAATTGCCGTGAGATCAGGTTGAATCTTCTGATATGTTATTGTTGTCAAGATCAATATATCAAAAACACACACAAACATCTTTTTTTAGATACAGTTTAGATAAAACCTTTTATTTTAGTGAAACGGCTGCCAAATAACTCGTGTAGATAACAAGCCTACTTACAAACAAATTAAGCATGTTTGTACTGAAAACAATGACATAATTTAAATTAAAATTTTCACATCTCTGCGCTTTGCACAGGTAATACTGAATTTTGGTGGTTGTTGAATAATATGCTTTTTTTTGCATTAAACATTGCTTGCAAAAGCTGTCGGCTGTGTGTGTGTGTGTGTGTGTGTGTGTGTGTGCACTGATAGCAATCAGAGGGAGGAAGACTTTTATTAGTTGCGCTTGAGCAAACTGCACACATGGTCTCGCTTTCTCTGTTTATCATTCACTTAGTGCCACTTCCTCTCTCTGAGCCAGGCTTTCTCTCTGTGCCTCGCTTTCTTTTGCTGTCTCCTGTTTATTCTCTCTCTCGGCCTTCTGATATCTCGTGTCAAACCCTGGGTGCAGGAAGGAAGTTATTAGTCTGCTGAATGAAAAAGGGAAAACCGTTGACAGGAAAAGAGTATGTACAAGAGTATGTATGTGTGTTTATATTTGTTTGTATGCCGGCTGACACTTGACAGGAAGTGCTGAAAACTCTAGGCTAGTTAATAGGAAGTCAGTAGTATCCTTATTGATGACAGCGCAGAAAATGGAATGGAAGAGAGGGAAATAATTATTCCAGAGAGGGTGATTACTGTGCAGGTCCAAATGTTTCCTTTTTTCACAACCATTACAATGAGGAAACCATGAATATGCTTGTATAAGCTTTTAAGTATAATTACATCAGTGTTTGTTGCATAATGACACTTGAAGTATAACACACCTCAATCGTTTATGAGTCAAAGCCAGACCGTTGGTCTAGTTCTCAGTGACACCAAAAACCCAACCCCAAAACACTAAGCTTAATTAAATGAGCTTCTATGGATGCGTCGTTGAACAACCATGAGTTATCTTTCTCTCCATCAGCGTCAGCTTCCTGATATTGTTTCCTTTGATCCCTGGTGTAATCAAAAGGTTAACTGATGAGGGCTCTTCTTTGACCAAATATTGCTCTCCTCAGATTAACAGGAAAGATGCTGGCAGTGAGGGAAGCTGAAAAATACAGAAGTAGCAATCTTCAATAAAGCTCCCAAAAAGACAGACATAAAAAACAAAACAAAACAAAAAATAACATTAAGCTATACTGTCTTCTGAAAGCATTACAACTTTTTTTTTGTTTTGTGTGAGACTTTGAAAGTAAAAAAAAAAAATTATGTCATTATTCATATTTATTTTGTCAGGTAACTTACATGTTTAATATCTTTTACTACCATAGCTCTCAAATACCATTTGTACTTCTGTGTAATAAATGTAATCAGATCATGAAAACCAAGAAGGTAAACTTGATGTTTGCTTCTAGACAAATCCAGTGATGATTCAACACTGAAGAGGGGCGATAATGAACGTTAGGTCAAAGGAGTAATCTAAATAGAGCTATAATTTGTGGACTTGAATAATCAAAAATGGATGATTTAAAAAAAATTGCAAATCAGTTTTTCTTGCTTATTCCCAGACTGTTCCCATCCATTTTTTACCTTGCTTTTATGATGCTTTTTTTAGAAAACTGACATCTGGGGCCTCATTTATGAAGCATGCGTATGTACAGATTCAATCTTAAAATGCGTGTATGCTTAAATCCACGCCAACGCTCATATTTCTAAAATCCGTCTTTGACGTGAAAAAGTGCTTGGCGTTGTGTCAGGGTCAGAAAATGTAAGCTATTTTTACAGCTCGCTGCTTTAAATTATGATGATTGGTTATAATATATATGATAATAACATTAATTAGTAGTCATTTTCGAGGCAGAGAGCTGTAACCTTTTAGTTGCGCATGAGTTCAAGATCATTTGCGATTCGTAGATTTCACATAGAAAGAGAGGTTTATGCAAATTTTCCTTTCTTACATTTAGTCTATGAATCGCACGTACTGTACGCATATATGAGAAATGATTATGAGATCAAATTTAGGATCGTTTCTGTGCCACATTTAATAAATAAGGCCCCTGGTCATTGTTTACTTGGATAATTGGCACGATTTCTCATTTTGCGTTACATGGAAAGAAGAAGAAAAAAATAATAAATAAGAATATAATAAGAATTTGAAAGGACATGAAGATGTCATTTTGAGCAATGCTGATGGAGATGGTGCTTTAAAAAACTGAGTTCCTCAAAATAGGGAGCCTTGAAATTCATAAGACAAGGACACTTTTGGATTGTTTATCTTTTCCCACCCCACTTTCTCAGTGTCTCAGTGACACCAAGCTATATTAGGTTTCTTCCCTAAGTTTTCAAGCTCCCTGTTCTTTACCACACTGCTTACATTCTGAGATTTACCTCATTCCTCATCAGATAAGCACTGGATTAGACTATGTGTGTGTGTGTGTGTGTGTGAGAGAGAGAAAGGGAGCCTTTAAGAAATTAAGAAATGCATGTGCATGTCAAAAAAATACAGGCTTGAGGCCCCATTTACACCCGCCATATGATCATTAGCACGCATTGACACATATTTCACTTTCGATATAGGCATGTGCTAATATATATATATGTGTGTGTTAGTGTATTTTGATGTGAGAGGGTGGCGCAAAGAGGATAGACTGTTTCACTGGAGCAAGCATTATTAAGAATTATGGAAAAATTTTTCTATAAGCGAAAATTTCTATCTTATTAATTTAGTCTTACATTTTGTTTCTTACAAACATGCAGCTTTTTATCTCACACGACATTAATTGATGGTCTGGAGCGGTTTATTCGTGGATGTTTTATTAGTTGTGTGGACTCTGGGAAAGCAAACACGTCTGTATCCTGTAAACTTTCAACAAAGCTTCATTTCTGGCTGAACTATTCCTTTAATGTGAATTGGGTCAAATACCGCAGTGTGTCTCGGCTGACCACTTCTGATCAGAATCACCTGAGCGAGATGTTGTAAACAGGGCCAAGATGTTCTGAATGCTGTTTTTCCCACTTCAGGAATGCTGTCAGGAATGTGTTTGTTTTTCTCCAGCGCTACAAAAAAGAGGGAGGAAGATGAGACAGTTTAACAAATGAAATAATATAAGCCAAGTCTGAGGCTGGGCAATAACCCATTCGTCATAAGTGTGTGTTGAGCTTCCCTGTCTGCTTTTCATTAAGCTTGTTTTCAGGCCAGATGTTCAGCAACTATCCTGTTCCCACTCTCTCCTCGTTTTCCTGATATGCACTTTTTTTCTCTTTTCTAAGGAAATCCCTGGGTTTAAATGAGTTCAACACCAGTACCCAGTGGACTTAAATTGAGGTTAGATTCAGCTGTGGTTAACTGTCGTAAAGGTCCAGGTTGATTTGATTAGCGGTTCTCAGTATTTGCCTTATTCAGCCTTACCTGACACCTCAGCTCACAATACTCTCTGCTTCTTGTTTTTAGTTTAAGTGTTTAGTTTTGTACAAGAACATTCTTGTTCAAATGAATCTGGAATGATTATCGGGTGTTTTTGTAACATTGCTGGTTATTTAAGGCTTCCTGCTGGACAGAGCTAATCCAAAATATTTTGTGAGGCCACTTTAGTCTCTCACAACTGTATGTCAGTTTTAATAATGTCTAATATTTAATATCAGGTTATTTGATATTTAAGACAGATCTCATGGCAATTCGTACATATTTTACGAAGAGGGATAATGTTTACAAATTTGTACAACCGCACACATTTGTAAGATTTTTGCTTAATCATACGTTTTTACGAGTTGCCAATTCGCATTCATTTGTATAAAGTACCTACACCTAACCCTGCCCCTAAACGTACCGGTCTCTAGGGTTTAGACAAACAAAATTGCCCTGTTAAAAAAGCCCCAACAGCAGCATATTAGCTTTGGAACAAAGAAGCTGCATTATAATCCTCATGTTTTTTGTTTGTTTGTTTTTCCATTTATGCACAATAAAAAGCTATATGAAGTTTAATTGACAAGCGCAGTGAAAGTTTGGTGTTATTTGAATGGTCCCAATCTTGGTATTAATACTAAATCAGTACTAACAGATAGAAAGCACAGTAATAATTAAGCAAGACATTTTACAAGCACACAAGACCCATCTTTAAATCAATTAGTCATATAATTATGAATACCATGAGTGTCCATGTTGTTTTTTTACTGGTTAGTAAGTTTGGAACTTTAATACATTTGCCAGTCATCTACATTTTAGGCTGATAAGATGCAGAAGACTATTAGCATATTATTATTAACATTTCCTGTAGTGTTGAAAATGTTAGTTCTAAATGGTCTTGGGATATTTAAAATATATTTATGCAAAAATGATAATATCTTAATTTTTTTGATTTTCTCTGAGCATTCTAAAACAGGTATAAAAAAAAAAAAGAAAAAGAAAAAAACGCTCCGCATTAAATAATGTGTTTGTGTGTAATGTAATACGTCTACTCTGAGCCAATCAAGAGCCACTGATCTTCAGCACTGAGTGGTTCTGGATTAATTCTAACATTCTGACGCAGATGGTGCATTTACTTTACACTGAGTAGTTTGTCCTGTAATGTGTTGTATCTCTGGGCCAAATGCGCTGCTTGAATTTATACGTTTGACACAAAAATTAAAACATCAACAAAAACAGTGATTGCATATAACATACCCCTCCATGTTTACAAATACATCTCCTGGAGGCGCAGCCGTTTAGATGTCGTTTCTGGGTAATTATGTCACTAAATGTACCAGCAACTTGAAACCGATGTCTGAATGTTGTTTTACCGACAAAAACACAGGACATCACTGCCTGCTTTTGTATTTACTACTACAGTTGTCCAGTCATTTTATGGCAATTTACTGTGTCAAAGAGGCTAATGAGAAAACACTGGCAGAAGTCGTAAGGACATTAACTGTTAGCTAGGCTACTTAATAAATACAGCACAGCATATTCTGTATAGAGTGTGTTACTGTATATAGTCTATAACTAATGTTTTAGCCAGGACTATGTGTTTGTTACATGATGTTATCATGGTGCAATGTGTACTATATACCTCTCATTTGGCTAATGCAGTAAGTCATTTGGGTATTCCATGTAACAGAAAATTTGCATAGTGTTAGAAAATTAGAAAATAGCATAGTAGTTTGCTATTCTAAACATAAGCCTTTGTTTACCGAAAAATAAAAGAAAGACAAAATCTCCCAATGCTATTAGCCAAACAAATGCACTTTCAGAACTAGTTACATGATGGCAAGTTTAGTATTCAGACGCAGAAATGCTAAAATAAATATTTGAGGAAGGGGTGCTTCCGGCCCCAAAGCCCTGCCTGTTTGAAGAACAATATTAGCTGTGTGTGTTTAGCTGGAAGTCTATCCAAGCAAGAGGGAGGAGATCTTATACAATAGCACCGAAAGAAATGAATAGTCTGATCGATGACGTTCATGTTGCCATATCCTGAAAGATAGATATCGATGGCTGTTTCATTTGCAGTCATTTATTTTCATTTCATTACGTGAATGTGCTTACCAACATCCGTAGGGAGACTTTCTCTTGTGTGGCTATAGGCTGATGAGCGGCGCTGCTCCTAATTATTTATTTGTCCCTCCCCCCAGCACAGCGACTCTATAAAACATTCATTCCCCAAAGGCTTGATTCACACTCTTCCACCCAGCCCCCTCTCCAGGGCCGGCTCGCGGCTCCACACATGTGCATGTGTTTGTCTACAAGCCTGCTGTTTTGTCTGTCTGTCTGTCTGTCTGTCTGTCTGTCTTTGTGTGTGTGTGTGTGTGTTTGCATCCTTTGTGTCTTGCAACCTGCAAGAACATGGGGGGAAACAACCTAAAGAGGATAAAAATTAGGTGGGGAAGGAAATACACAAATGATTCTTGAGAAATAAGATTATTTATGCTCATGTTCTGCAAATTGTCTGTAAAATGGCCATAAGTGGGTTTTCTCATTATGTACAATGTACAATATATAAACTAAATCTAATTTGCATATTAATGTATTTTTAGGCCAACATGTGATGAAAAAAAAAGATGTGTAATAATGATAAGATAAGTAAGTAATAATTAATAATTGATAAGATTTTCATAAAGATATATGATTTTTCATTGAATACTGAGATATTATTTTTATATCTTATTTATCTGATATGTCTCCCAAAATGCATAATAAACATGCTTTTAGTCTTGGTGTCCTCATATGAGAATCAACGTCCTATTTCGTAACATAAAGTCATATTTAGGAATCCACTCACATTTTCTTGTGATGTTGATTTGTGACACACAGTTTGAAAATGAGACAGATTTAAATAATAATTACAAAATATTATTATATTATTATATAAGGGTATCATTAAATTAATTCCAGACATTTTTGAAGAACAAAGAGAGGGAGTGTTCATAATGAAACATCCAATCATTTAGTATCTCTGAAAAGCCCTGAATGTGCTCTGTACAGGTCATCTTAGAGAAATTCACTAAAATATAATGTCCTCACATTAGGCCATGCACAGGGTTAGCAATATTTCCATTATGAAATGTATCAGATTAATTTAACAATGTGATATCTGATTATCAAAATGATGATGCTATGCTGCCGAAACCTGTCTTCAGACTATAAATCTATTTACATATTAAGACCAAGTAAAAATAGCCTGTGTCTGTAAAAAGTGATAAGTTGACTTAAATTAAGTAAACAATAATTAAAAATTATGTTATTTGTACTGTCATGTTATCTTATTATTTTTTAATAATTATTTACTTAATAATTTTAAGATAACGTGTCTGTTCAAATAACATAATTTGTAATTATTGTTTACTTAATTTTAAGGCAACAGGGTTTCTCAATATTTTTAAGTTAAGTCAACTTATCACGTTTTAAATTGAGATTACATTTATATACCAACATAAGGTTCATTTAAAAAATGCATTTAAACACCTATAAAATTGAAACAATATTCAAGTCAGTAATCACACTGAATGTTTTTTTCAAATTTCACCAAAGAGAGTTCAATTAAAGTTTTATAATATTTGTTTATTATTTAGTGTATTATTAAATAATCACGCTAATAATTTCTGTCAACAATATGGCAAATTGTTTTGTTAACTTGTTGTTTTGTTCATTTGTTAAAATGTTTTTGTTAATTTCTCTCATTTTAAGTTTTTTGGTTTATTTATTTTTTTGTATTGATTTAACTTTACTTTTAGCTATTTAAATTCACTAAATGTTACTCCAAGTTGTCTAAAATGAAATGAACTATGGTGCTGAAATGTTAAATGTTATTTGTAAGATCCATTCATTGCAGCATTAGGATTATTATTTCTCTATTTGTTGACTATTTATTTATTTATTTATTTATTTAGTCATTACTATTGGTTCCAATTCAAACTGACAAACAATGCAGTGTTATTTAGTATTTAAGACAAACCTGAAAGCATCGAAAACACATGTGATATCACAAATACAGTGGGTACGGAAAGTATTAAATTTTTTAGAAGTATTTTAAAAGTATTAACTCTTTGTTATATTACAGCCATTTGCTAAAATCATTTAAGTCCATGTTTTTCCTCATTGATGTACACACAGCACACCATACTGACAGAAACACAGAATTATTGACATTTTTGCAGATTTATTAAAAAAGAAAACCTGAAATATCACATGGTCTTAAGTATTCAGACCCCTTGCTGTGACACCCATATATTTAACTGGACAGGTGCTGTCCATTTCTTCTGATCTTCCTTGAGATGGTTCTACACCTTCATTTGAGTTCAGCTGTGTTTGATTATAGTAATTGGACTTGATTAGGAAAAACACACACCTGTCTATATAAGACCTTACTGCTCACAATGCATGTCAGAGCAAATGAGAATCATGAGGTCAAAGGAACTGCCTCAAGAGCTCAGAGACAGAATTTGAACGGAAAGGAAAAGACATGCCAGGTATGGTTTCCTATACTAGGAATTTGTACTCTGCGTTTAACCCATCCAGGTGTGAAAAACGTGTTGCATCTTTCCCAAAAAGACTCATGGCTGTATTAGATCAAAAGGGTGCTTCTACTAAATACTGAGCAAAGGGTCTGAATACTTAGGACCATGTGATATTTCAGTTTTTCTTTTTTAATAAATGGGCAAAAAAGTGAACTTAAATAATTTTAGAAAATGGCTGCTATATAACAAAGAGTGAAAAATATAAGGGGGTCTGAATACTTTCCGTACCCACTGTACATGGGTATTTTGTAAAAAACATTCTGCAATTTATTCATTCATTCATTCATTGAAGCGAATGCTAGATTTTCAGTGTTTATAATAAGTATTTGACGCATTATTTATGTATCAGGGAATGTTGCCATTGAGTGAGAAGAAAATGAAATTGCCACAATGTTGCAACAAAGCAGGAACCTTGAATTTTTAGATCCGTTGTCTGTTTTGTCCCACAAATCACTGATTTTCACACCTACGTAATACGAAGACAAGGGTTCAACATGTAAGAGCTGTATGTGTGTGTGTTTGTTAAGTACTGCACAGCACTAAAAACATGTTATGATAGTAGAGATGTGGGTCAGCTCTGGGGCAGGACCGATCTTACATAAGCAGCCATTGTGCCAACCAGCCACACAAACACACTCATGTACCCATTAACACCAGCTACAGAGTATGTAAGATACGACAAGATCAGTGGCTTACTCAGTATTGTGTTGCACTCTTTCGCAACCGAAGATTCTCACTCAAACGTCCACAATTTGAGAGATAACATACACATTTAAAACACTGTGATCATAACAGAAACTAAGACAATTCAGTAGAAAAATATTAGCTCATATCTTGCTTTAGATACCTAAGAAAGAGAAAAAATATTCCCATGCTTGCACGTATGGTCTGGTGAGAACTATTAATTGTTTTGTTAAAAGCTCTGTCACTTGAGTCTTGTGTGTACTCACCCCACTATCAGATATTGCAAAACACTGGGAGAAAGAAAGAGAGAAAGAAAAAGAAAATGAAAGAAACTTCCTCCTCAATGAAAGTTGCACAACTACCTTAAGAATGTAGTAAACAAGACAATTTGTTTGGTTTCATCGGGCCATTATCACTGTATTCGTAATCACATTTAATGACTCATGACCAACACTGTTGAAACCTTGGATATTTTTTTTTTTTTTTTTCAAAAAGATTTTATGCA
>JAUYWG010000042.1:4956709-4970104 GCA_034779775.1 Enteromius afrohamiltoni
TTTTTTGATGATTTATGTCACTAGTGTCCTTTTCTTTTCTTCACAAAAATCAGCATCTTACAATTATTTCTGATTTCGAGCAGCTAAATTACAAATCTAGCACAGTTATTGGACAGTGTTTTTTAATGCTTCATCAGTGTGATTCGTTTGTTCTGTTTTATTGTGTGTATAAAGGTTAAGTCTGTGCCTTTGTGTGTTTCTGCAATCTCTAAGGGTGTAGAGAGGTTCAAGTTTGCTACATATAAAGATATCAGATCCACTTCATAGAGAACAAACAGCCAATAACTGGAGGACACAGACATTATTGAGCAGACAAAGTGTCACCAGCGTCAGTGTGTGTGTCTGAGAGAGAGGCCTATACCTACAATAATGCCTGCTGCATACTAAAATGTGTGTGTGTATGTGTGTGTCAGCTTAGACCTTTCCACAGAACCCAAGGGGACGTTTTTGTAATGGACCCTGTCTGCTGGAATGGTACTGTCCCAGACACTACATATTCAACAGAGAGAGGGAGAGAGAGAGGGGTGGAGAGGGTTGAACAAGTGCAGGATTTCAGCTTATCAAGAGATGCTGCTGATGTTTCAGGCCACAAATCAGAGCAACAGCAGCCATTAATCTCACTCATCCAGTTCATCACAGAAAACGACAAACCGCCCTCATTGCTATCGTTTCTCCCCAGCTCGCTCACAACACTTCAAAATATCCTCAATCCCCCATTTACTGCTGTTCTTGAAATAGTATCCTCTCCGTGTATGTGTCACACTGTTCATAATGCTACATTTGGCTGATATGCACTCATTACCCCGTGTACGGTATACTGCAGTGTGATATGATGAACTATGACACCCTCATTACAATCAACAAAACTGTCTGTACTTTTCACTTATTGAGCCATACTGGGAAGAAAATACTTACATATCTTATTTTTTGGTCTGTTTTCATGATAAAACCAATCTTACGGCAATTCGTACATATTTTACGAGGTGGCTAATTCGTAT
Organism: Enteromius afrohamiltoni; assembly: GCA_034779775.1. Classification (NCBI taxonomy): domain Eukaryota; kingdom Metazoa; phylum Chordata; class Actinopteri; order Cypriniformes; family Cyprinidae; genus Enteromius; species Enteromius afrohamiltoni. Next base: position 4,957,708 of record JAUYWG010000042.1, read on the forward strand.
GAATTTGTACGAATGACCTAAACATAACCCCGCCCCTAAACCTACCCATCACGTGGTTTTAGACAAAAGTGAGGTTGTACGAATTGGCACAAATTTGGCACCTCGTACGAATTGCTCGTGAGATTGTGTTGGATAAAACATGATGCAAAGACAAAATATTAATTTTTAAATATGACAACATATAGTTTAAACATGTCACGATCAGGTGGATGTGCCAGCCCAGTTCAGGGGATGACACTCCAGTCTCCAGCGAACTTTCTATGTTTTATGTTTGTTGTCATTCACTGACTCAGGCTCACAAATTAATTCCCACGCCCCGCTCATCTGTCGTCATGGTGACTTATTGTTGTATCCGCCCTCTGACCTGGTTTCATGTGTATATAACCTTGGTTGTGTTTTGTATGTCGTCACGGATAATTGTTGATGTATGTCTCAGTGCTTTGCCATCTTCCCAGTTTCATTTGTGTTCCTAGTCTTGTTTTTTGTTTTTGGATCTCCCGTATCCGACCTTAGCTTTCCCCTGGATTCCCGATGTTTGTCTCACTCCTAGGATTACCGTTTGCTGTTCGCTTGACTCTTGCCTGGACACTGACTACCCTTTGCCTTTGTTGTTCATGTTTGCCGTTGATGACCCAGCCTGTCCATTGTGTTTCTAATAAACAGCTTGCATATTAATCCGAACGACTCTGTGACTCACTGCTTCGTGACAAAACAGCACCTTGTTTTATGGCATTTTATTATTATTATTATTATTATAAAAAATAGAAAATAATATGTATGTGGCATCAATGTGCCAGCATAAATAAAATTTGACTAATAACTTTGTAGAGTGTCATATATTGTTAAAAAACAATTACAAAATTATAAAATTGAAATATATGATTATTACTGGAAATGTTTTTTAATTAATTATAATATGTTAGGAAAAATATATGGTTTATATTACGTAACAAAATTATTAACATATCTTACAGAAAAAAAAAATTAAATAGTTTTTAACAATTTTCATATTTATATCCATATCTATTTATTTATTTATATTTATTTTTTATATTCAAATTAATTTTTTTAATTGTGCATTCCAATTAATTTAATTGCAGTTGGGCTTTTTGACTAGGTTCAAAATCCAGCATATTTGCACAATAAACATGCAATAAAAATTATAACATAATAAAAAAACACGATTTTTGAACATTTTTAATAAACAGTTTACTTCATATATATTTTAACATGTCTTGATATTAAAAGACAAAACATTGTTTTAACAAACATACATTATTATTGTTGACCTGACTACAAAGTATAAATAAATACAAAAAATCATAAATATAATCCATTCAAAATATGCTGCAGCAATGTACCATTGCTAATCATTCTCTATGGATCACAGTGCCATTGTTTTGTCAGCAGATAATGTTTATTACAAGCAATAAAATCTGAGATTCTGAAAATTTGGGATGTACTTGGTTACTGTTTTAATGTTTAGTGTATTAAATGCCCCGGTTTACACTGTTCAATGACATGCAGAGTGGCCTATTGCATTATTGCATTTTATTGCCTAGTTCTTATTTTATTTCTTCTCGGTCTAATTAGCACTGTTATAGTGATCCGCTACCTAATGCACTTGAATCATAGAAACTCCCTCTAGAAGCCAGCATTTAAAGCCTGTGATTTAAAGGCTGTATGTGTGAGCGCCCCTAAAAACAGTGTCCACACAAAACAAGTCTAAAAGAAGTACATATGCATAATGCAAACGCACGTGTCTGTGATTATAATGGGAGGATTTTACCACTGCAGTGTTGATGAGGTGCCATTTCCTTTTCTGACGAATCAAATGAACACTGGATTAGAATAAATCACTCAAAATGCTTTGCTGACAGAGGAAGCGATCATGTACATTTAAAGACACCCTCTTTTCCAAATATCTCAGGCAATTAGAGCTCACTACTGTTGGGGTCGTTTTTAATTAACGCACGCTGATGGATCATCCGTACCCCACAGAAACCATTAAAAGGTCATTACAGCGAGCCAATGATTTCCTATATGAGCATCCAGCGATGGCTAGACTGATACCGTATAGCTGCGAGTGACAGAGAGATATCAGACTTATCATGTGGAAAAACATGAATTAGTCTTTGGACAGGTGGAAACTCACACTTTAAAAGACATTGAGCCCTGTCACTGCAGCAGATGCTGCCAGCGGTGAGAAATCCCCTGGGTTAAAGATTGCACTGCATCAGGATTCAGTTATTTGTACAGGTTGCCTTGACACAATATTCTGGTTTTCAGCTTGCGCTCGTATTATTTAATAGTCTTATGCAGAAATAAAAAGAACACTTATGGAAAACTCAGGGACATGTCTATGAGCAAATGTCATGGGTTCTGTTGTAGAGGAAGGGTAAAAAATGTGCATATATATATATGAGTGTGTGATTTGATTGACGGGAACGCATTAACCTCCTCTTGTTTCTCAACAAATGTGAAGGTGGTTTTAATGATGCATGACACCTCACACTGTGAGTGACAAAGACAACTCGGCCATCCATGCATTCATCTATCCACACTAATGCTACCTAAACACACCTGCTGTGCATCACATGCAACACACAAACATTTCCATCAGTTCAGCCGCTCTTCAAAAGGAAAAACTGGATGTTGGCTTATAACGAAAGACGAGGGGGAAAGGTGATATTGCGGAAACAGGAGGACACAGGAAACACACTCTTTCTTTAACAGTTAAATCAATATTATTTAGGAAACGTGTTTGTTGTCCATTAGACAAAGGGAAAATGAAGAAATGCTTAGGTGTTGTTTTTATTGTCTTATTTAGTCAGTGTCCACCATGAAAAAAGACAATTATATTCTCACAATTTTTACTTTGTTTTCCACAATTCCATTTTTATATCTTGCATTTTTAAGTTAACATCTCACAATTGTCTCGCAAACATCTTTCTTTCTCTTGTTTTCTAAACTGGAATATTTATATATATATATATGAATTCAGATTTTCATTGCTTTTGCACACTTGTGCCTTTTTTCCCCACAATTTAAAATATGAGTTAACATTTTATAAACTTTCTCTTTTTATTTCAGAATTGAGAGTTTGCAAAATATATGTTTATGCAAATATAAGTATTATAAGCAAGTAAATAAACACCCATGATCTCTGCATCTAAGCAAAAGGAAGAAAAACGATCCTGCTCTCTCTCTCTGTCCGTTCACTTTCATCATCTTCTCATGTACTACAATTACTCCTAATAAATCTTGTTAAGCACTAAATGACCTGTGTTAAGCCAAAGTGATGCACTGAATACAGTGTGGGTTTAACAGCACCAGCGTAAGCGAGTCTTTAGAGGGGTTGAGTAAACCATGCTAGCTTGGCTCACAAGTCAACAATCCCCCTCACATAATAATGATCTTGCAATTACAATGAATGAATGCACATTAAATTCCTAGCAAATTCAGTCCCTGCACTATTTGCAATTGTTTTTCTTTTAATTTCAACAATGTTTTCGACATAGACTTGAAAGCAATAATAGCTAATGCAAGATGGGAATCAAGCGTAAGGATTTAAATATTGCATCTAACTAAAGGCCATTAATCAATTAAATATTTCTGGAGATCAGGGTGTGACTGGGTGCATTCTGGGCATTTATGATTAGCACAAATTAAATGCTCAGAACAGCAGTAATCTTTGTACCAACTCAACACAGCCAGGATTAAGAAATTTACTTCAATCAAACATCCCAATGGCGTTACAACAGAAGAATTCAGATTACTGCCGTTTTCCATCAGATCTCCACCTGAGGCCAAACTCAATGCTCACACCTTCTCCTGAGTCCTTACAAGAAACTGGAGGAACTAGACGGGAACACAAAAACACTGTTCTCGTGATCAGATCAAGGATAATACACTGAATACATAAGGAAAATATGGCTTTTTACTGTTTCAGAATTGGCTGCAGATTCTAACGTCTGGGATATTTATGTGTGAGACAGGCGCAGTTAAAACAAGTCGTAAAAAGCAAACGGACAGGTGAAAGGTCAAAGTATTCATGGATGTCGGTCAGTCGTAATCCCACTTTTATCAGATCGCTGGCGGTTACGGGATGGCAGAGGAGAGAGAGGAAAGTGTCATTTTTACAATGTGGCATTTACAGAGAAAGCCATCAATGACCTCCACGAGACTTCAGGGACTATAAATGTCAACAGCATTAAGAGTTAATGTGAAAGGCCTTTACAGAGTATCACCTGCAACACACACACACACATTTGCACAAAAACTGCCAAACAGGTGCATGTGTTCAGGAAACACATAAATTCCTCCTTCCACGAATTTTCCCTGTTCTTGGGAAACCCCCACATTTCATGGAGGGTTAACAGTATTTTTGTGTACTCACTGTTCTTGTGTGTTGTTTTGGTGTCTAGCAAGCATAACACTGACACACACACACACACGTTACTGTACATGAACAGGTCAGTGAGCTCAGGATGAAGATATTCACATCATTTTTACACTTGTATTGATCTTGTGGAATAATGTGGCACATGTGCATACATTTTCCTGCACACATACACAAACATACACACACCACAGCCCTCAGAACAAAAGTTAGATCAATACATCAATTTACATTTTCATTCACCCTGTCAGCTTCAAAACGTGGGCTTGTTCTCTTGTGTGTGTGTATGGTGTGAAAGCATAATGATGTGCTTTAATAAGGAGTAGAACAAAGAAAATGGCTGTCTGGCCCCACACACACACGCACGCACACGCACACGCACGATACTTTTTTTTTTGTAATGATGGTCATGCCGCTCATGGCAATCACATTATCTCTAATGTAGAAGACGACACCATAACCAAAACCATTATATTCCCATTCAGACATCATAAATGCTTCATCTAAAGCCTGAATGCCTTATTTTATGCTTTTGCTTTTGAAAATTGTACAAATCAATGGACAGGACAAGTGCAACAGAAACTTTGAAGGGATATTCCTTTTTAAAAAAAAATAATGCATTCATCATGCTGTTTCAGGCTATGCTTGTTTTTGTAAGTGGAACAAAACAGGAGAATGTTTTAAATAATTATTTTGCATCCCTGATTTCTGGTTTGTATTTGGATCTTTTTATTACTATTATTATTATTTTTTTTATATTATATGAGAGAGAGAGAGGGTGAATAAATTCTGACAGAATTCTGAGAGTGAAAAACAATACAAATGCTATTTATATGCTGTTTTAACTGATTAAAGAGAGTTTAAATGGATAAGTAGACAAAATTACAGTCTCATCCTAAATCCCGTATATCTCTCCCACATCTATTTCCATGATGACTGTGATCATAAAATTGCTTCATGTTTCTGCCAAAATGCATTATTGGACAATGCCAGCTATTCATTTACTTAATGGCTGTTTTAATTGTGGAACGTCAAACTCACCAAGCTTTTTCCGCAATGGATTATCATCGCCTTACAAAGCAAAAAGTAAATGCATAATTATTTCCAAGTCAGATAAAACATATTTAAAATGATGGAAAGCTTGTAAATGTCAAAAAGTAATGTATGCAGCAATAAAGCGATGACCTTTATTATTTTAATTAGATGGGTGATTGAAAGTGGACATTTATGGTATTGCACCGGAAGATAAAAAAGGAGAGGATTTTTATGAATTATCTGTAGGAACCAGCTGGAAATACATATATAGATATTCTAAATACAATCAAAATAGGATTTGACCTTTTGTAATAGCATGCACTTACAGAACTAATAAAAACATCATTATTTAAAGTATTTTGTGTTGTTTTGGCTTCACACACTAAACTCAAGAAAAAAAAAAAGAAAAAAAAAAAACTTAATGCTTAAGATGATTTTATTTTGATAGTTACAGATTTCTTATTGGCTCCAGTATTAATTGGCTCATTGCTTCACGGCTACATTAGATCTCTGCTGTAATTGCTTCCTGTTCTATTGATTTTAAAGCAGAACGGCTTACTGGTTTGCAGATATATTGTTAGATGTGTCCACCTGTTTTCTGTTTAACACATTTCATTAACCATCTTTCTCTCCTCAGATGAGCCTTCTCTTCTGATTGTCCTTAAATCCAATTAAAAACTTAATGAAATCAATTAGAAGTTGCAATTAGGCAGCAGTGGATGATTACAGCAGTTAGATATCTGAAGACCCCAGAACTTAACACAAGGCGCTGCTGTCATATAGATGCAATTGTCTGGCTGTTCAAAAGCACATGCTCAAAGATGGATGTGATGTACAAACAAAAACATCTCATTCCACGCGCTCAGTGAGCAATTACCTGGTCGTAATAAACAATCACATGCCTTTATTTTTTCCATTTTATATCGTTCAGAATGTTCTTTTAATTTTCTCTTTCTCTCTCGATTATGCCACTCTCGTCAGAATCCACTCAACCTCATGCAAGAATCTCCTCACAATCCTCTTTCCACCCCTCCTCCATCTCCCTCCCATATCCCACAAATCCAGACAGGCTGGGTCTATGTCTGCCCCATGAATGAATCAATATTTTCATTTCAACACTGTCTCAATTTTCAATTAAAGATGAGTACAGTTTCTCCAGACTGCTCTGAGGGGCCGTCAATCACAGGGCCCCTGCTGGCCCTTTCTCAAGCACATGTGTCTGCTGCTCTTTTTATGAGCACACTTCATTACAAGGCATGATTTTAAATACAACAACACCACATATAATCTACGGATATTATATTAGGTGAATTAATACCCAGACAGGCCATTAAAGGATAAGCTACTGTAACAAAGTAAAGTTTTAAGAGCTGACAGGATTCATGCATTTATGTAACAATTACGGAACATAAACATACTTTTAAATACTTAAAACTTGATCTATGTGATGCATTTTGGTTAGGTTATGTATATATACATATCTTAGTTCTGTCAAACCATTAATGTTTGATTTCCTTTGTATATTTATTATATAACACATGCATGTATATATTTAACCAAAACGTTATGTTGACAAATTAAATATATTTATATATAAACTATTTCCAAAATATATACTGAATGTATTCAGTACAATTAATAAATACACATACATATACACTATTATGTAAACAAAAACGTATTATTATTATTATTTTTGTTTTGATTAATGCATTTTGATTGTTTTGACAGGACTAATATTAATTTATACGGCAGACATAGAGAACTGAATGAATAATAATATTTCATTATATGTTGGCTGAAGGTGGCTGAATGTGCATGTCTTTTTTACGAGTATCTCATACTGTCTGGGTGCGTCTGAAATCGGGTTGATCGACAGCGGTAAGCCAGCAGCTCTTTCTCTTTAAGCATGCCGTAAATCGTCAGCAGCTTTGGAACAGCACTGCCGAGGTCTCCAATAATTAAACTAATTAACAGAGCAATTAGCACGATGTGATGGTGCTGACAGAGCACGGGCAGCAGCCATGATGGTGAAGTCTGGGGTTTTTTGTCTGGCACTAGCAGAACCACCAGAGAGAGATATAACAAGCTTTAATAGGCAAGGGTTAATGTTAGCAAAGTAATGCAAATCTGAAACATTCACTCAGTTTAGAAAAAGATGCCTTTTGTTGGGCTGAAATGTGTTTATAGGCTGGGTTGTGAGTATTGGCAAAAAATTTCCTTAATTAAAAGAGTCCTTAATTTAAAAAGTTGTGTTCCATAAAATGTAAGACATAAAGCTGTATGAAATAATGAATCAGTAGGCAGTTCATTAAATATAGTCTGTATAAGAGCTGCATTGTTTCCTTGGTAACTGCAGCCTTGATCTTAGCCAGTGTGTTTTTTTATGTTCCTCATGCAAGGCCTTCCACTGCTACATGTCACTCTGAATGATTTTAGCATGCCTCCATCATCATATTGTTTAGCGATAAAGGCCTGTGTTGCATCCTATTTCCCAAAACAGCTGGAGGTAACAAAGGTTCAGATCAATACTGGTGTCTCCACAGAACAGGCTGCGTACGATCTAACAGGCCTTTTGATGAAGTTGGTCATGGCTCATGTTAGTGACAGTTACCCAAGAGACATACTGACTTTTAATATCCCATTTAAATCCTCTCAAAAGAAACAGTCCCTTCACTCCTCGCAGGAGAGGAAAAAGTAAGACTTTTACTTTGACTGAGACAAACCAAATGAATTAAGATGATTTTAAATAAAGACCGTGCATGAATTGACATTCACTAGCTTGTTATGGAATGTCAATGGAAAACTTTGGTTAACCAATTCATTTGGTCAGTTATTTTATTTATATATTACAAACTGCAAATGTCTTGTATTTAGATGTGCAGTATTTGTACAAAACAATATATTTCCAATGCTGGTCACCTTTGGGGTATTAATGAAGACCCTTATAACTGGCCAAAAGTGGATTCAGATGAGCCTGTTCAGGCGAAAGCTGTTCTACACTCACAGCTTATTAGTGACAGGAAATTTGCGGCATCTCTAGGGTAGATGAAAGCTAAACTGCTTCCTCTTTGTGGTTTTCCCTCAAAAAATAGGGGCTTCTGACCTTACCAGAGCCAGGGAGGCTCAGCCAGAATCTCACCCAACTCAATAGACAGCTAGCTTTTAGATATTCAAAACATGTCATTAAAAGAAGGAAAAAGAAAAAAACATATTGTCACGGACAGCGCCTGTTTGCGGCATTGATTCCTGTGTTGAATAATAAAGCCTTGCAGATGGATCCACACGACTCTGAGCATATGTTAGACATATAGTGTACCAAACCATGTTATGCTTTATTTTAATGTGCCCTTGTAACAATGTAACTGTACATTTAAGTACTAAGAAATATGAATTAACTACTTGGACTTACATGTACTTGGTTATGGTTTGGATTAGGGTTTGGTTTAGGGATACATTATGTAATCATGCGCAATTTAATGTTCTTTATAATGTACATGGCATGTGTAACAAGGACACCTTAAAAAAAAGTGTTAAACAAAATCCTTACCATATAGTACATGTAAGTACGTGTAGTCAATTTATATTACTCAAAACAATAAATGCGTAATTAAATAAAATAATAATAATGCAATAAATGTATAATTACACTGTAACAAGTATACCATAAAGGTATAGAAAGGGTAATCTACCAAATTTAGTTTGATAACACTTTAGAATAGGACTCAATAATAATATGCATGCTAATAAGCAACTAGTTAAGAGACCCTAAAATAAAGTTAACTTTTGGATTTAAAAATGTGCTGAATTTATTTGGTAAAAAAATGTAAATGAAATAAATAAAAACACAGTAAAAAATGATTAAATCTCGAAATAACTTTTTTGTTTTTTTTAAATAAAATTCTTTCAGTGATATATACCTAGCTGAATTTTCTAATACGCTGATATAATATATTCAAAATGCCTTTATTATTGTTATTTTTATGATTCTTTCTTTATTCTTTCTTTATTTTATGATCCTTTATTATAAAATGTTAAAATTTATTTCATATTTTTTTGTAAATTATGAATTTAGCAAAAAAAAAAAAAAAAAAAACCCAGGATATTTTAATTGTCAAACTTCTGAAACATTGTCCTTACTGTGTTTTGTTCAATAAATCAATCAATAAATAATCTTAGTGAACCAAAACCTTTGAATGGTAATGTACTAATTAATAACTAAATGTACATTTTTTAAAGCTAATTTAGATAATTTAAAACTATGGTATGCTACATAAATCATGTGTTAGAAATATAGAAACGCCATGTAAATTTAAGCTACATTCTTCCTTATATTTTCCATGGACTCCTGGGATTTAAAACCCAGGTTCTGGTCACCTCCAGACGATTTCATTAACTTTGTGCACAAGCATGTATGTGAGTAAACAGTGTTTGTGTGCTTTACTGCTGGTGTATTGATTTCTTTGTGTTGTCAGCTGTAGAGAGTTTACCTGTTTGCGTTGCCTATTTGGGTGACTGTACATGGACTCTGTGTGTTTGTTTGTCAATTAGATCACCTCAAGGAAAAGATGGAGTGTTTTCAGTATAGTTGGAAAGCACCTCACTTTTCTTCCCCTGGCATTTACAGGTAATCTGACATTTTCAGGTAATCTCCTGCAAACACACTTGCAGTTAACTGCTCCTTAGGGAGCGATGGGTCTGAAAGTGAGAAAAGGGCTATTGCTGTTCAAAACAACTAACACGGGGCGGGGCAAATTTACAACAAAGGTGACCTAGAGAGGTAGACCCATATGGCTGAGGAGGCCAGGGGGGCCAGGGTGGCCTGGACCGTTATTACCACAGCATCAAGGGACAGTTTGAGAGCAATTACACCCCAAGACCATAACTCTCCCCCCTGCCCCCACACAGCTGTAATGGAGGACCTTTCAACCTACACAAAAAGGCCTCCTAGCCACTCTCATGAAAACAGAAATAAATCAGAAGAAAGTACACCGCTCCAGTGCTAGCAGCCCGATACAGTGTGCGCATGTGTTTGGGATTGCAGGGGATAATTGGAGAACGCTGGACCGAGATGGATTGATAAATTTGACTGGTCACATATTGGATATGGTGGGGAGATGGTGCATTGGGGGGCATCGCGATTAATTTTGTGAGGCTGTCAGTTGCTTTCTGAGTGTGTGATTGGGATATATTGGCCTAAAGGCTGCAGAGAGAACTAATCAAACCCGTAAAAGGAAAGCAGATCCTGACATTTCTTAAATTATCTTACATGTTTGCCGTGTGTTCTGAACAAATGGCTGTTGTGTGCTGTAATGGCTGACTCAGTGTCAAAATGTTGTTGATTCTGGTCTTTTGCAGCCTTCTGAGAAGATTGCAAGTTGACAGTTTCAACGATTGCTTGCCTCTCAAGCAAATCTGTGCTCTCATAAATTGACAATTATCTGAGAATTACCTGAGGTGTTTCAAACAGTTGCAAAGTGGGCATCAAAGGGTCATGACTCCTGAAAAAACAATCGAGGAACACACACACACACAAAAAGGGCTAATGTGATTTTTCAACAGAAGCTTTTAAACTGTAGCTAGCTAAGATACAGATATTGTAAGGCAGTTCAGCTCCAGCTATGCTTGGCTCCTGTACAAGGCAACAAAATGTAGTATTAAAACTACTTCAAGGGACAAAATGTAATTTCAGGACTTTTGCTTTATATATAACAACATGCATATAATAGAAATTAATAATTTATTTTTTTAGAAAATATATAATATATGAATGTAGCTACTGTATATCAGTCTAGCCGTGATGCATGATTTCATTATTTTGGTGTGTGTTTCTTAAAAGCATTGCTAGCTATGGTATTTGATTCTATTGAACTAAACTGGTAAGAATGGAACTATATGTGACCATATAGTTGCTTTTGGGAAATCACTGGAAGTCTGAGCTTCCCACACACACTCGAAGCCAGCACGAAATTCCACATGGTGACATTTTTAGAATAATTTAATGTACTAGAACTTTCTAAATTGATCAAATGAATCATTATTCCTAATGGTACTTGTAAAAGAGAGAATCATTTAGGACCAGGCAATCCCAAATGAATCAAACGTTTTGCTATATGAGAGAAAAATAGCTTTAGGTGAAAACTCTATATAGGACAAGCTGTTTGGACAACGAATGGCTAGCTGGATGGATTTTCACTCCACAGGGTCTGTATGTCACTTTGGCCACCGGTTTAACCCTATATATGTTTTGCCGCTTATGTTCTAAACGCATTATCCCACAATGCTGTAAGGGTGAAGGGTGAGGGTTTTAGCATAGTGTTTGTTATACGGAACGATATAGCGGTCAGGTGTAGGGGAAAGGCTAACCACAGGTCACTGTGGTATTAGCGGTGGGTTTAACATGCCTTTTCTGTCTCCGTCTACCTCAACGGCTCCACCCAGCCTGCTCTTCGCCTGGGTATCTAATGGTGGCCTTGAGCGATTGTATTGATTTTTACCTCAGGATTTCCTGTTTGTAAAGCCCCCCTTCTCCACTTTTCCCAATTGTCGTTACGTGCCATCCATCACATGCAGCATTCCCTGCCTATCGCACTTTACCAGGGACACAGACCAAACTCCGTAAAAATGGGTGTATTAGAGACACATTGTAAACCTTATTGGCTTGAATATTAGTTTAGTTAATGCAAAGATTGTGCAGTGATAACTGATTTGAAGAAGAGGTGATAGCGTTAGCTTTTACCAACTTTGCATATGTTCAGCTTACTGCAGCTGAACAGTACTATTTGTTTTACCTACTATAAATTATCCAGCTAAAATAGCAACATGAAATATGGTGCATACATTCATAAAAGCTGAAAAAAAAATTAAAAATAATATATATATATATATATATATATATATATATAGAGAGAGAGAGAGAGAGAGAGAGAGAGAGAGAGCCTATATATGCAATAAAGGGAA
>JAUYWG010000042.1:4987628-5008142 GCA_034779775.1 Enteromius afrohamiltoni
TCTCCGGGTCCAGTGTCTGAAGGTCCCCATCTAACACAAATCTCTTTGTCTTCACAGATGCTGACCCAGGACGCTGCATCGCCAGCGCGGGAGCCAGGGAGACAGGTAAGCGCTGCTCATTGCAGCCAGACGAATAGTCCCTGTCCCCGCCCTGCTATGGGCTGAGTCTCCCTCATCTAACACTAACTGATTCCACTCATTAGCTCGTAAGTAGAGACTGCAAGACGCAAATTGGGTGTATATGATATGTAAGATATACAAAATGTGCAGGACAGGGGTGCCTTTAGGACATGTTTAAAAACCACTGGTGTGGAGTATATGGTTAATGGTGGCAAAATGGCAGAAAAAAAGATTTGCACAATTTTGTTCAAAACTTTGGCTTGGCTTATTTTTCCATCTTAAACAGCTGAGGATTTCCACAAAATCTGAATTAAATGGCCACTTGTTGCATGTGTCATCTGTGGCTGTGATTGCTGTCACCATCTGTACTCGTTCCTTTAGCCATGAGCTTCGAATGATTGAAGGAAAATCCCTGGAAATCCAGCTCCTAACCCGGAATGGAAGAGAGATGCTTTTCCTCCTCACCATACGAAATGTGTCAACACAAGCAGATGGCGTAAGAAGATGAGACAAATTCTTCCTCTTACCCTTGTAACATGCGTCTTATTATCAGGAACATCATGTGTGCTTTAAAACAGCGTACAAGCGTGTATGAGGAACCTGTCAGGCCCGGATCATATCAGCGGCTGCTTATAATGTTCACCATAATCTAAACTCAATTTTATTCCAAACTGTCTTTTTATGAGCAGCATGGCTGTGTCTGAATCTATAATCAATACAGTCATGTACATTTCCATATAAATGAAAAGCTTCTGAGATCTACAAAACCATTATTGGCTCTTTCTGTGGGACAGATAAACTTGCTGATATGAATGATTCAACTGAAACTGCTGATCAAAAGACGAGGGCATCAATTAGTGTTCAGGTGTGGTGCATTTCTGCTTTTTTTAATATGTTATATTGAATGGATCTGCGTATGTGTTCGGATTCATCTTACCGTCTTTTAGCATGTCGTGTTGTTTTGAACATGTGACTCGGGTAGCGTGTGTGTGTTGTTCTGTGGTCTGATTTACGAGTCTTTGCTTGTCTTTATGGCCCAGTGAGCGATAAGAGTGTAATCAGCTTACACAAGCACTGCTCCCAGCCCTGCACTGTCTAGTAAACACACACACGCACACCTCTTTTAAATCTCCACATTATGCAATATTACACGCTCACATAAGCACCGGTTACATACTCTGTGTGCTGGGCAACAGCTCCGGATGTTTGGTGTTTTGGTCAGGCAGGAGGAAGACCTCTATTTCTGTCTTGTGAGATTGTAATCTACACTTTACTGTTCAGTTTGCAGAACACCATACTGTTGAAATGAACAACAACATGGTTAAAGTCCATGCAAAACTTCCGACTTGTAGTGAAAAATATTAATATGCAAAATTGCAAATCATCCAGTAGGTATGTTTGTCATATATTACCATTCATGTGCTTAAGTGTTTATTTATTTATCCTTTTATCAAACAATGATGCATTGAATTGATCCAGTGACAGTAAAGACACACAGATCCCATCCCCAAGAAACTGGAAAATATCTACATTTTTTTTGCCAGTTGACTGACACTGTGCTTTATTGCTGTACAGGAATTTTATAAAACATTTCGAAACAAAATATGTACCAAGACATATTTTTTTTCCTTTGCCCACTAACATGTATTGAAGTAATAGGCATATTTATATAGAATTTACAGAAGGATCAAAAACAAGGGAAAAAAACTAAAACACATTGACTAAAAAAAGACAGCAACAGCCATGATAATTAAATATTTTGTTGATCTCTGCCTTTCTGAGCAAGCACAAGAATCTTAATAAGTTTGTTTTCACTGTCTTGAGATGAAGATGTGTCAGTGTCGTAAGTAGAGAAAAGAGACCGAAAAAAAGATGGTGGAGTCTGAGTCAAGAACAAAAATATGTTTTTTTTTTTTTTTAAGTCAGTCTTGACCCAAGCTTAACCCCATTCTGGACATGGTTTTGAGTCTGGCTCGAATGAACCAGTCTCGGTTACAACACTGAGAGATGTTCTCTACATATAAATCTTGGCCAAACTATTTCTTGCCATTTTTTGCCATCAAAATAAGAGGTCTGTTAAATCCAGGCTAGGGTGAAAAGAAGTTCATAACATCATGTTCGAATGGTTCCACAGCACCAGTTAAGACAAAGGGCATGATCCAATGATGTCTATATCTCAACAACGTATCAGACTAAGCACAGCAAAACAGATCGACGGGGCATGTACATAAGAGTTCTCATGCGTTAACATACATTGCCTTTTTAACAACAGAGTAAAAAAATGGGCTCATACTGTACAGTTCTTTTCATTTTCTTTTTGCTTTTTAATATTGACGACAAGTCAATACTAAACATTATAAAATAGCATTTTTTTGTTTCAATAAATAAAGGTTTCAAATAATATTATCGTAACCCTGTTAAGCAGTAGCGATGCAAAGCAGCTGTGGATCAAACCCATGAAGTGAGTTCCGGTCTCCGTCAGCACTGGCCTGCACAGTGATTTTAATATGCGTCTCTGATCTGCAGGACTGCATAGCAGTGAAAGATGCTTTTAAATCACCGCCCAACGGAATGGAGAAAGGGACTGTTCACATTAGTTGGGAAGAGAAGAGATAGAAGATGGTATGAGATTCAGAAAGCCTTAATAGCCCATTTTAGAGCTGTCCGTGATGATTTATAGAGACTCACAAAACTGGGCTTTAAAATAGTCTCTGCAATATGTTAATTTAAATTAATTTTAAATTATTTAAGATCATGTTTTACACTGAAAATAAATTACTGTTTCAATACAATCATTAAACACATCTTTTTGTTTCAGGTGTAACATATGGGGAACTTGTTTTTTTTAAGGGTTAGTTCACCCCCAAAAAACAAAAATTAACCTGTGTTAACTTCACTCTCGAGGCATTCTAGTTGTATAGGACTTTCTTCTTACAGAAAATTGTAAGTATTCTAAGTATTATCATTGCAGTCAGGTAGTGTTTCTTTTGAACAGTCCACAAAACATGAAATAAAGTGCACACATCCATATCCAAAACATGCCTCACACAGCTTCAGGGCATGAAAAAATGTCTTCTTCAGTGAATCCATGTTTTTTTTGTTAGATTAATATCCATATTTGATATTTCTAACTGTATTGTGTGATTAGTGACGAGCATGGAGAGAGAAAACAAAACGCCAGTCACAAATTAAAAGTACAAACTGAGAATTTATAAAGAAAGATATTGAAGGATTTCAATATAATTAGATTTTTAATAACTTCAATTGGATTGATCTGAAAGAATAAAGTTATATACACCTAGGATGCCTTGAGAGTGAGTAAAGCCAGGGTAATTTTCATTTTTGGGTGAACTAACCCTTTAAGCACACAGGCATGAAGTAATGAAGCCTAAACAAAACACATCGTCAAAGTGCAACTTAAACGTACTTGCACAAACACAAATGTTCTGTACAATACAATAAATAGCTTTATACATGTCAAAGATAGGCCGAAGTCCTGTGGCGAGGGACTACAAAGAGTTTACAATGAATAAACAATCATTTTGTACTAAAACAATATTCACACTATAAAACCCACCACCATAGTCTTTCTGTCATTGCATTCTTGAACATTCAGAAATATCTTTCCACTATAAAGACAATAATTTGCCAATAAACACTCCCAATCTGTACATAATCCATCTAGTCAATCAAACCGAAGTCAACCAGAACCAGAAGGTCAAGTTCTGCTTATTCTCAGAAAAGCGCTGTGCTTACGGTGGGTCTCCTGCTGCAAACCCAGTGTTCAAGGTCCAAAAATATTTACCCAAGGTTTTTCAGGTAATAAATCTGCATGTGCACACTGCATGGATAAACCAAACACTTCAAGGCCTCTGTCTGGAGGCATCTGCGTACCTTCACAAATTAGGAACGACTAGAGAGATGGATAGTTTCAGTGAGACCAGAGGTCATGTGCTGTTTGTACAGGTGGTCTACTAAGGTACGGACATGAGACAATGCAACCCAGCATTCGTACAGAAGCACCTTTGAGGAAAAGTCCAAAAACGGTTACTGGAGCTTTCAGAGTCACATCGGCAGTAATATCCATCACTAGCAATGATTGTTCCATCTGAAAGTGTATTTGGAAAATTGTGCTCTTTAACCATTCTATAAAAATCTGCCGACTTCAAGTTTGTCAACAGCGTGTCTTGCAAAACCTTTTGGTCTTGTGTTACGGAAGTGTGAGCACATTAGCCTAGAGTGAACAATGAATGTAGTCCAGAAGCTGGTGGAAATGTTGTGGACCTGTAATGTTACTGGTGATTTCCCTGAACCCTGACCTCTTCGTAAGGTCACAACCTGTGTGTGATGGTTGCCACCTCTGATGGAGGGTAACCAAAGCACCTAAAAAAGCATGTAGCTGCTTCTCTGAACCTGAAGGAGGACTTTGTTCAGAAAGCTAGTCCTCGGAGGTCAACACAAGTCTTGTAAACTTTAAGGTCTGTCGCATCCATGTGTCTCGAATGCTCGAGTTGGGACAGAACTGGCACTTTTTACCCAACCCAGTCAACGACAACCATGTGAAGCGACCAGCACCAGGGTTTAAAACTAAAATATGGCCCACAATGTAGACTATAGCACACAGTTGAGATATGTTTGCACAGCCCTAAGATAGCGTTGATGAGTTGCAATCAAGGCAATGTGATGAGAACTTCCAAAACAGCGTGATGTTTAGGACACTGTGGGATTCATAATAGCAAGACAATGACTTTATATCTTCAAAGTTGGACTTGGTAAGTTATTTGGTCCCAGCAGGCTATTAGTTGGAGAGACAGTGTGGAACCAAGGAAGGTTCCAAGGAACCTTTCACGCTTTCAAAAGAAGTGAAAAGAAGAACATGAATCAATTGGGATGCCCTACTCTTCTGAGTTTAGAGTCTGGCTCTGTTTAGAGGACGCCGCCCCTATGTGAAGGGCAAATCATGTGAAGGAGCCATCTGGCCTAAGGAGTGGGGTTTAACTGAGGTTTAACTCAGGAAGACCACAATCTCTAGGACGATGATTTCGTTCTGGGACTCTTGGTCTTCACTTTTAGGGTGGGTGATGTGTTTGTGTGGAGCCAAGCGTTCTGCCAGTCCGGTCGACCATCACAAACACTCCTCCGCCAGCGCAACAATTCCTGCAGAGTGGCCTGCTGATCCCCACATGCACGTGACCTCTGGAGCACCTGAGGAAATGACAGAAAGGCCATTTTTAGTATGATGCATAATGGATGTATTCCCAACCCGGCTTCTGGAAAGCTTCCGTCCTGCACACTTCAGGTCCAACCCTGACTGGTTCAGGTCTGTTTAATTAGGGTTAGATTGCAGAGCAGCCCTCCAAGAGCAGGGTTGGCTTCCCCCGATCTACACTACCACCAATTAACAAAATTCCCATATTATTTAGATGGCAACAATACAATCACATATAGGTAATGCACAAAGCATCAAGAAATGGAATGATTCCAGCAGTGGTATGAGTGAAAATATAGGGTCATTTAAAAAAAAGTGTCCATGATAAAGGAGAGGAATATTCTTTTGGGAAGATTTTGGAAAGTTCCACCACATGACATTCTAAACCTGATCTGACGTTGTCATGATCAAACCATGATTGTTTGTCATGATCATAAAATTCTGAATAGAAAAACAATAGCAGTAAAACCAAACACACATATTCAGGTATCAGTCATTGTATGGACAAACCAGGTTTTATTTAATTCATTTAATAGTGACTTTTTTTTTACATTTACTGGGTGGAAGAGAAAGGGAAATTATTGCAAATACCTCGATAAGAAGAGTCAGAACACTATTCATTCATAACTAGTTGCTTATTACCACGCATATTCCTAGCATATTGCCTGTTAATAAGTACTTACAGAGCACATATTAATGTCTAATTCTGAACAATCATATTCTAGATTCCATAACCCTTCCCTGTATTTAAAGATAGCTACTATAATCAACTACTTTCCTAACTCTATTAATAACAGTAATTTGGGATGTTACTAAGGGAAAACTCTTTGTTAAAAGCAAATGTGTTCCCTGTGCTGAAGCGGTACCGAAGGGCCTATTGATGTATAAAATGGTCTCCTGACAGCTGCTGCTGGATGCAACCCTGCTATACATACGTACACAAAACCCACCAATCGGTGTCCCTACATACAAGAGTAATCAATAAACAGATAAATCAATCCATCCCAATCATTTGCAGCTGGTAAATGCCACAAATGGAACAGGACCTCCTGCTGTGCCTCTGTTCCATTCATGACAGATACAGGGTTGAATGAAAGTCACATGGCTTTAGTTTGGTCATTTTTTCTCTTTATCTAATAGGACACCCAGCTGAGTTTGATGGCACCAAGAGGCCGTCATTTGTTCTTACTGTTGAAGTTATTAAGTGAAGCTTACAGATCCTTACAAACAGTCTTTTGGACATAAAGACAGAGCTTAGGAAGTACAAATCTGGGCTGTTAACCTGGATCAAACCCTGAACCTATTACTGTCCTTGAGTAAGGTTGCTCTAGGTTAAGCAACCCTGTTTCAGATATGTGTGGAATGCGCAAAATAATATAACAATCATAGCCAAACAGCAGAATGGGTGGGGAAACAAACCATCTGAGACACTCAGTTCTTTAACAATCCATTCACAGAATATACAGCAATTCAGGCTTTGAAATTCAAATGCGATGATATCTCTGGAGGTTTCCAAACAAGAAATGCCCCCCGTTATTGCTTAGTGTTCGAATACATTTAAAGCAGCTGGATAAGAATACAACGGTGCAAAAAATGTCATTCTCAAAACAAGATTTAATTATTTCAAAGGCAAATATATAGATGTATTTTCAGAAATAATATTACTTTAAAGTTTCTTAATCCACTGTTTTTTTTTCTTCTTGTTTTAAATAAGAGAAGAGAGGAGATATTTATAAGACATCTTATAGTTAAATTTTTACATAACCGTAAATTTTAAATTAAAAGAAAAAATGTTAAATTAAAAGAAAAAGTAATCCTTAGAATTTTAATTCAGGCACTCTCTTTTTCATTTTAACTGAAATTTTTTTAATTGTTCAAATTAAATATTGAAAAAATAAATAAATAACAATAAAACAAAACAAAAAACAAGGTGGAGAAAATAATTATAAATCAAAACGAATACCTCATTGATAAAATAAAAAGAAATAAATCCTTGAGGATTAAATCTGATTATCTATCTGGGATTGAATCTATCTGTTCTCTGCACGAGGACAGCGTTTAGGAAAAAACGAGAGCCAGAAGAGAACATACAGTAAAGTGAATCTGGAATGACGTAACGGGATGCCCTGGTCTATTTTACCGGTCCTCTCTGAGAGGGAACTCATTCGGAAACATCATGAGAGTGTGTGAGTGCAGTGGTACAGTACAGCAGAAGCGCATTCTAGTAACCGCACACACCCACGTACTGCACTGCTCGAAAGTACTGATCCATAATTTACACCTATCTGTGGCCTCTCATTTCTGACATCACTATGCTAGCAGAGACACAGCAATATCACAGAGTGTACTGAACCCAACAAATCCAATCAAGCTAATCACGCATACCCATTAAGACCAAGAACGACGTCTGTGTCAATCACTGCATTCACACCTACCCAACAAATCCAATCAAGCTAATCACGCATACCCATTAAGACCAAGAACGACGTCTGTGTCAATCACTGCATTCACACCTGTAATGCTATCTGGACGCTGCACAAAGACTCAAACAAAGCACCTGGATCACATGCAGCTATTCATATTCAAGCACAGAATCCATTATGTTTAACCTTGCATTATTTATGGGCTTCATCAAAGGGCACACATGCACGCTTTAGAGATGTGGATACAGATCGGCAGGCTACATAACCACTTATACTCCAAATTTAACCCAGCCTCTCAAACCATCAGGGACATCCAGTTCTTTGACAATCAATTGACAGAATATTCAGTGATTCAGGCTTTGCAATTCAGATGAGATGGGGTCTCTAGGGGTTTCCGAACAAGAAATGGCCATTACAGCTAGTGTTCAAATCCATGTAAAGCACCTGGATAAAAAAAAGTCAGTAAACATTTTTTAGAGAATATTTATCTTGAAATGTTTAAATTTTATTGCGGCATTTTATCTTGTTTTATACATAATATTTGTTCTTTGTTTGTATTCTGAAAATGTTTTTTTTATTCTAACACATTTTTTTTAAATGAGCTTAGATATTTTTGCTATCTTTATTTTAGCTTTGAAATGTATAATATATAATATGACCTTGTTTTACGCATTAATTTGCCAATATGCTTTTAATAATAATAACAATTGTATATATCTTTGCAGTTTTTATCTTGTTTTATGTATTAATTTGGCAATATGGTTTAAAAATCATAAAACAAAAATCAAGATATATTTATAAAGTTAAATATGTATTTTATATAAGGGAAAACTACAACAACTTTATTATACCAGTGGAATATTTTAGGCCTTTGCACATACTGAAGACATAATATCTTAAATAAAGTCTTATTTTTTTGTTATTATTATTTGTGCTTTAAGCTTAACAAGTATGTATGTGAAAGAAAGAGAAAAGATATTTACAGAAGTTGTTTCAGCTTACAGCATTTTTAAAGTGGTGTTGACATTAAAGTAGTAGTAAGTAAATAAAGCTTAAAATAAAAATAAATGCAAATAAATAAATCTGAAAACTAGTCTTTTCTGATGATATTTGAATCATATTTTTACTGCGATACAAGACCAAAATACTATCCCCCCCCCCATTTTTCCACCCCAATTTCAACTGCGTGCAATTTAAAAATCAAACAACACATTTAAAGCATGTGCCAAACCGAAGGGATGTCACAGCCAAACCAAAGGCCTCTACTTTTGAAAGTGTGCATGTAAATAAGGGCAGCTGGTCAGCAGGCTCAGAAGAAGGGGAGGACACATGGAAATATCCTGTCCCAGGGGAGAGGGGTGGCCTGTGGCCTGACATTCAGCCCGAGTCACCCCTTCATGAGATATAGGGTTGGAACTCAATATGGGTCGTGCCTGAATGTCAGCGCAGTGAAAGGTCAGCGGGGACACGCGAGGCTCATCACGGTCTTATCATCCATGAGGCGGCTACACTGCATTAGTCCCTCCACCTACTAAAGCAATCTTGATACAAAGGGCAAAGGTCAGGGAATCATTATTAACACGCATATTATGGGATTTTCACTCTGCTGGGGCATTTGGCTCAACATATAACTTGCTCTCTCCACCTCTAATGTTGTCTCTATTGTCCTTTATACAAGAGAATATCTACACTATGTCTTATCTAAGCTGTATACAGCAACACTAGATACTATTCATGCTAAGGTGGCAGTAACGACAACTGATAAAATGTCTTTAGCTTCTGCTACAGACAGCAGTGGTTTTCAACTGTGTCTTACAAGCTGAAAATGTGACAAAAATGTGAAAGAAAAGGGAAAACAAAAACAAATGCTACTCGCCATATCATAACTTGAGATGGTTAAATAAACAGGCTTATTAACTTTTAAAGGAGGGGGGTACAATAAAAGTTTCCAATGAAATGTTATTGTTGGCCACAGTGAGCTTTGTTTTATGAATTAGTGAGCATGAAATTGTAGACATTGACAATTGTAGACAACAAAAACTGTCAAAGTTTCACAATTCTGAATATTGGTCTATACAGTTCACAGTCTGATTTTTAAGACATTTTTACTTCTAAATGCTAAAAACGTAAAAGCTACTGGATGCCTAATATAACATCTGGGTGTTGAAACAAAAAATCTGCACCTTATATAGACACGTTTTCAGAGAATATGCTGTTTTAGGGAGTATATAGTGTATATGTTGTGGTCTATAGAGATGTGTGTAACTCATCCAGGCCATGCAGATGTGCAGCTGGATTCTCCAACAGGTTTTTTATCATTCATCCTTTAAGAAGATTAGATAGCTCCCCTCCCTTATCCTGTCCCGCCCCTCTACAAGAACTGTAAGCCCATGGGATCCCCTCACAGGGACCAGTCATGTGCATATGCGTGTGGGGCTTTCGACTCTCCATTCCAGGAGGATTTGGAGTTTGGAATTTTCTCTTGGTATTTCATTGAGTACAAGAGAATGGTCTATAGGAAAGGAAATAAATCAAATAAAACAAAAGCACCATAATTATTCTAATTTACTGCTTTCAGTGTTCAATGTTCAAAATAAAAGCATTTATTTAAAATAATTTACTATCAATTTAATGCACATTTGCTGAATAGTATTAATTTATAAAAATAATTGAATTATTCAGTCAGTCTAACCGACCTCAAACATTTGAACGGTAGTGTAAATGGTATTAAAGTATCATTATATATCAATCATATACTATTATTGTAGCATAGAACTACCTTTTTGTAATAGTCTATAATTGTAATCCTGAGGTATTATATCCAAAAATGGTGTATGGCTACAAAATAGTATGAAAACGTATTCTTTTATTCTGTATTGGTTTTAAAAAGCTGACTAACCAAATAATAATAATTCAATAAATAAGAATAATTAAATATTTAATTAAATTTGAATGCATAATGAGATTAACCATAATATGTAGTCAACAAACATGGAAGGCATCTGTTTAGGCCAGGTTGAGAATTCAGCTGTCAAAACCCAGAGCCATATTATTATGCCTTCAATTTCAAAGCTGATGGAAATTCTTGGTCTGAAATTCTTCCATTAAATCAACAAGCAAACTGTGTTCATTGAAGATTACCCCATCCGAAAGCAAACAACAAATTAGGCGAGTGTATGGTTCAGTTGACAAGCAGAAGCAGTGAATGAAGCAGTGTTGGGAGAGGGTTGTGTGCACAGCTAGTCGGAACTGATTACAACACAGACCTTCACCAGCCTGTTTGTTTGGATCAGACGCCACAGAACCTGACAGTGTGCACTCACAGAAGATGCAGAATACACAGAACCCAATAAAAGAAATTGATGTTCATGTGATG
The DNA here is from genome assembly GCA_034779775.1 of Enteromius afrohamiltoni. Classification (NCBI taxonomy): domain Eukaryota; kingdom Metazoa; phylum Chordata; class Actinopteri; order Cypriniformes; family Cyprinidae; genus Enteromius; species Enteromius afrohamiltoni. The sequence continues at coordinate 4,998,757 of JAUYWG010000042.1, forward strand.
TCTTCAACGGTCACCCTTCACATTGTAAAAGTACTGTTGGTATCAGACTGAAGCTATCCTCAAATGTACTTCAGCATCTTCCAAGAAACTATTAAGCATGTCTTAGGTGACAGATGATTGCCAGGCTTGGTGCATCAAGTACACGCTCTTTATCAGTAACTTAATTCCTATGAGTGCAGAAGGACAGATAATTAAAAAGGCTAGATCGTGGTTAACCATAATCCTCTCATGAACGCTCCTCAGCTGTTTCTCTTCTCTTTCCTGAAAGGCCTTCTAGACTATTTGAGGGCAGCAAAAAGCTGTGAAACCTCGAAAGGCATGTCGAACCAGGTTGAGGCAGGACAAACCGAGAGTATCCTGATAATTTAAAGGTTTTACAGGATGATCTGACACCCTGTCTGACTAAACCTAAACCTATATTAGCCTTACAGGTGTTAAAGGACCTCTGAGGTAAGGTGAACTACAGAGCTCAAGGACATCAGTGATTGCCTTATGATACTAACCACCACACAAAAGGTTTTTTTTTATTTTACTAGATATATGAAACATTGGCATTTGAATTACTTAAGTACAGAAGAATAATCCTAATATACATCTTTTTTTAATTGTTGGCCTATATATACACTGCTCAAAAAATAGTCAATAACAGGGATTTTTAATCTAATAAATGCAGCCTTGATGAGCAGAAGAAACATCTTTAAAAACCATTAAATATCTTACAGTTCTAAAACTTTGGGACGATAGTGCATATGCATGCAGTATATTATTTGTATATTGGCTATAGTATTTTATAATTTAATCATTTAATATGTAACTTAGTTTTGTAAAATATTGAAAATAAATATAGACTTTGACATTTTACTATGTATTCAGTGTTGGGGGTAACACATTACAAGTAACTTTTTTTTTCAAATAACATTACTTTTAAATTTGCAGCAAATAATTGCAGAGTTACATTTAAAATAAATAATGCAAGTTACATAATTCTCCAATTTAACTGACATCACTACTGTCTTTCTCTACTTTAAAACAATAATGTAATGTGTTACTAAAAGTAAATGTATGCAACTGAAATGTTCCTTTGGGCACATTAGCGTGTAGTTATCACAGGATTTAATTGGTGTGAAATGGTTTATTCTGTAAGATATTCTCTCTTTCATTATCAATAACTGTAATTTTGTAATCAAGTACTTATCCATCTCTGGTATATATCTGCATTGTTTGCACACTGTTTCCTGTGGCTGGATGTGTGGCACATATGAACATTTGTTTGTGGTTGAAACATAAGAGCAAGAGCCATTGATTCAGTCCAGAAACATGGCTTTGCTCCACACTCTCTGTAAGGCATGACTCATCAGGCAACAATGAACATCTCAGCATGAGGACAAACTCCATAAAGAGCCTCTGTCTAAGAGCAAAATCAATGAGAAAAACTTAGGAAAGGAGAAACATAAAAGGGAAAAGGACTGAATAAAGAATCAAGGAAAGAGCAGCATTGCCATGTTTGCAGCAACGAAAGAAGAACCAGCGGCGAGGAATGGAGAACATTTTTATAAAAACTGCAGCTCGTTTGCAAGTAAACATAGAGTGGAATATAAATCAGTGACAGTTTGCAACAGTCAGAAGGAAGCATGTGTGGACATGCTGTACGGTAGATTATTTACAGTATACTTATATCCCAGTAATATCGCATTCACAGAAATAGGTCCACCTCAGATTAAAGTTCTGCCATCATTTACTCATCTTCACGTTAATTTAAACGCAGGCATTTCTTCTGATAAACACATAAATATTATTATGATTTTAGATACTTTTTGCTATTTTTTGGTGCTTGAGCAGAATGCAGCTGCCTGGACATTATTCAAATTTTCTTATTTTCCATTCTTCAGAAGAAAGTCAGGTTTTTAACAACATAAATCAATGAGTAACCGATGAAAGTCAGAACTATTTCTTGAACACTGATTACCACAAAAGCATTATTCTACATTATTCCCCTATCACTTCCGAGTCCTAGAAGTTGCAGAGCTGCAGTTTCCTTCAATAGCATGGAAAGCAAAAAAGAGAAACGTAAAAGGCAGGATTGCAAGGTGAAGGGCAGTCAGTGAGGTACTGTGCTATAGACCAGACTCACCCCATCCCTACACAAGCCTGGGGGCTCATTCAGCCCCCCAGCCTACAGCGCCGCCCCCGCACCGAAGGGCGAGAAGTTGAGGTGACCCCTCTGGAAGAGAGGAGAGAAAGACAGAGAGAAAGAACATTCAAAACACACATACAGCATTTTTTATATTCTTTTCACAGCATGAAATCATCTGCTCAATAAACGTGATTACTGTAGCAGATGTGCAGACGTTATTGAAAGCCATGGAGACTCACATTAAGAGACTGGATGGCATGAATTTGATTCAGCAGTTCTTGCTCGGTTTTCTTTTTTCTTTTTTTATTTAGAGGCCCCACATGTATTTGGACACATTATAGTCATATATATAAGGGCATTGCTGGATCGTGTTTATTGTGACACTGAACAACAAAAGCAGTCATAAGTAGCATGGTTATAACTGTAGCAGTAGCCAAAAATACACTGTATGGGTCAAAACTAAATATATTTTGTAAATTATTACGGTATTTCTACCGTAATAATACACATTTCTGAGAACTTAATTTGGACAACAACAAGATTTTCAAACAGTTGTTTAAATATTGTTCTATCCTAACAAACCATACATTAAAGCTTCCAGATGATGTATAAAAATTCAAATGATAAATGAAAAAAATAATAAATAAATTAAATAAATAAATAATATCTAAATAAATGAATAATAAGCCCATGTGATGCGTTCAGTGAGGTCCCATAAGGCTTTGGTATGATAAAAAAAAAATTCATTCAATAAATTTATATTTTAAACATATAAAATACAAAACAACTACAGTATTTGAAATCACACTAATATTTCACAATATTATAGTTATTAATATTATAGTTGTGCCTTGAGTATGTGTGTTTTGCCCTCTTTTTCTGTACAACGAATGCTACTTGGTTTGCTATTTAATTAATGCAATGGCAAATACATTTGAAAGTTTCACTTCAGTGTCCAAATACATGGGATCACTGTATCCACACTCTGTCTTTATCCACATCAGCTGTGCATCTGATCCGAGGGATCTCCACATGTCAGTCGGCATCTCCAGGACTGCGTGATACACAGCAGCCCTGTCAGAAGAGATGGCCTCTTCAGACCTTATCGCAAACAGACACGTAGCAAGAATTCTCCATTACCAGAGCGCCCGTCCGGGAACACTTCATTCCTCCTGCTGTCATTTTCTAAGCAATCTCCCGGACCCGCCGGATCTGAATGCTGATAAGGCCGAACTGCCCTTGTCTCATTCTCGCTCTCAATCGCAATCTCCGGCGAAACCAAGCTGATCAATAATTAAACATCATGATCTTCCCTATGTTATGAGACGTTACAATGTGGATCAATAAGGAGCGGATGGACCAGACGGCAAGAGGAGCGAGACACAGACAGCAGAGACGAGGAAATATGAAGCAGGCGTGTGCTAATACATGTTAAGGGGCATTAAAAGGCTGTTTCCTGCTTCCGAGTGCCATTAAGGACATTAAGAGGTAGAGCGTCCCTTTGAGGACGACCTCTGGTGGGGTTACAGTTGAGTGATGGGAGCACATAGTCACTGCCATCTGTTTTTCTTCTTGTCAGACCTTAGATAAAAGGACTGGGATTTACTGGCACAGATTGTCCCTTGTGTTGTTTGACTCCACTTCGATAAATACATTAAGACGGTGCACATTCGATGTTTTGTTATGAGTGTGTATCTGGCACAGCATGGCGAATCTGAAACTTTGGTGTAAAGTTACCAGAGGACTGAATATTGGTAGTGAGTGAGTATATACTCTAGTTGATGTGTTTTTAAAGGTTAGTGTCCAGTTTCAGAGAGCATTGGCGTGTAGATCATTTCCCTTTGTAGGGGGCTATTCTGTTGTTCTGAATATTTAATTATCGAATTGAATAATTAGTAGAAGGCAGGTGTGCAAGATAATTGTAGACATTCATCTATACGCCTTTTCTGCATCCACTTCCTGGTTTCCATGGGGTCCATGACCTTGACCCCTATCTTGTGACACAGGCAGGAAGCCGAGGACAGAATGGGATACTGTAACCAGAGAGCCTGTGGCATTCAGTGCTTCTTGAGGTACAAAGCGTCTCGGGTGTCACTAGTGAAATTCAGAGTGCTTCTACCCTGTTACCTTCCTAAAATACAACCCAACATTTTGATACATGCTCGAGATTTCAAGGCGGAATAATATGACAGCTCGGTCTGGCTAGACTGACGTGAAGCAAAATGAGATTGTATGCATTAAAATCAATAAAGATGTCTGAAATGAAAATGCTTGATGTGACGCAACAGACATCTTGTTCCTGCGTACAGTGGTACAGTGCGAACCAGTTACTTACAGTCTACTGATTTTATTTGCAAATCAAATTGACTACAGTGTGATTTTTTATTTTTATTTGAAAGAAATGAATGCATATCAAAAGTGAGAGTAAACACATTTACAGATTACACATTTAAGATTTATATTTTAAATAAATGTTTATTTTTTTCTTCTAAACTTAAAATTTGCATCATCATTGATAAGAAATGTTTTTGAGCAGCAAATATACATATTAGAATGATTTCTGAAGGATCGTTAATATGTAATAATGCTAAAAATTCAGCTTTGAAATAGCAGGAATAGATAAAAATTTACAAATTACATATTTTAATATATAATAATGTTATATTTATCATTAATTGATTGATTGATCGATTAATTGAACGTAACTTTAAGATAATAAATCTAATTCAAATATATTAAAAGAGAAAATATGAAAATATGAACTAAGTATTACCAAAAACAATTATTTTAAATTGCAATAATCTTTGTGTTAATAATAGTTAATATTATTTTCAAACATCAGTCAGCTATTTATTCTCTTTAAGACTGGTCCTAATTTTTTAATTAATAATAAGTTACATAAAAATGTATATTAGTCTGAGTTAAATCCAAATATAAGACAACCCTTTGGCTAACTGCTAGTTAGGCTAACTGATTTACCCTTTGGCTAACTGCTAGTTGGTCTAAACCTAGAGGCTAGAGTTTATGCAACTGGCCCCTGAACAGCAGTGTACATAAGAGGTGTCATCCAAGTCAGCGGGACAGTTCGCTTAATCATAATGATATCGTTCTGTAATATCATCTGTTGGTCACTGCATGCGCTATGCAAAGGATAATATTTCAACAGTGTAAATATCTAAGGCTCTGTCGGTCAGCTGATTCAGATTATCACTGCATCAAAGCCTCTTTCTAGCAGTCTATATGCAAGCCATGGAAAAAAAAAGAAGTCTCACAGGTAAACCGAAAATGTCTTTTTGAAGGTCCTAGGCTAAAAAGCAAAACAGTCTTACACTGTTTGTATGTTAATTGAATAATGACAGGCTTCTGTCATTCTTTGCCTGGGCCAGGCTAAACTGGATTGGAAATGCAGGACGCTGAGGCCATGGCAGAGAAACTAGGACGCTCCCTTTTTAATAGACAAACAATCCACGGCACTCAGCACTGAGCGATATGACAACACAGCTGAGTCAGAGAGAGAGAGGACCCCAGCACTCCACTCAGGAACCTTACACTGCTCCGGTTAGGTCAAATGACAGCAGCTAGTTGTTTTGCATTTAATAACAACCAACCCATTACGACAAGTGTGTGTTCCACTTTATATAGCGTCACAGCATTATACATATAGTTTACATATTCATAAAGCATTACAGGCCAGCAGAAGTTTCATAATGTGGGGTCGTCAGCAGGGGGCCACAAATTACATATAGAGAGTGACAGGTGCACTGCGGTGGTCTCTCACTTTCAATTATTATGAAAGCACATTTCCATAACTGTAACTCACATATGACTTGGTAAGTAAATCAGGAGATTATGCGGAAGTGAAACGATTATAAAACTCAAAAACATTCAAACTCAAGTGCGCTGCCTTTCCGACTAAATAGGCAGTTTCTAAGGAACTTAAATGGAACTTCACATGTGGCTGTAAGACAACTTATAATTGATTTCAGTGGTATGTGCTGTTAGTATGTTGGATTGCTAAAGCATAAATCATAAGCATACAAAGATAGCATAGTGAATAAAAATGTAAAACTAAATATAATATGAATTATTAATTTATTATCATACAATTTTTTGTATTAAATAGTGTACATTTCCATATGTTTTGATGCAATTCATTTTATTTGATTATTTACTGCTGTTAAACAATTATTCACATCCAAAATAAAATATTTTGTTTACAAAATATATGTGTAAGTACTTAAATACACACAGCATGTATTTTGAAAATATTTACATGTATTTATAGGTATATTTTTATTAAATACATAAATGAATATATGTATTTAATATCATTTATTAAAGTAAATTTGATATATTTTATTATGTTTTATTTCATTAATGAAAACACAATGAATAAATAATCTTCAATAAATCAATAAATAATCAATAATAATAATTTTGATGTTAGTTGATGGGTAACTTTTATTCTTTGTAAGGACTGGCCCATGCTGTCTACATAGGCATCTCACTTTTGGAACAGAGCCACAGAGGATGATACAGTTGAGAGACGGTGCAGTCTGTTGTGGATCTTTCTACAAAGCACATGAGCTTATAAAATGATCATTTGACTGCCATGAATCAAAGAATTCTCTCTTTGCTGTCATCAAGTGACAGTGCCATATATCTGTCCTCTGTCCTACGTCATCCTAACCTAACAGATGGTGTCTGCTTTAGCTATGTCTGTGTGTGTGATGCATTCGTATTGCCTTTTTTAATAACTACCAACATCACATCCTGTGTGTTTTGATGCAGCTTGTCCTACGTTCCATACGGAAGGGCGCATCCCTATCCTTTCAATGGGTTTTTACCTCTGGAGTGAGAGCTTTAAAGGGGGTTGAAGGGTGTAGGGGACTAAACCACTGTTCATCATCCTGTGCCCATACAGAGGCTTATGGAGATAATCAGTGCAAAAGATCATGGGGGCCCGAAGTGTCCATCATCTGTACCCTTCGAAATCCTTAATTTGAAGTAGCCAGTTTTGAGCATTTCGTTTTGGAACAACCCTTCAATATGGCCGCCATGATTTTTTTTCACCCCCAAGCACCCTTCGGAGGCTGTTACATCCTGTTTGGAATGCACCAATGGTCTGACTGTTAGTGATTGACAGTCACATACATTGTACACTACTCATGCCATGCCCCCAATGTCATGGCCAAAGCTATCAATAAGCTAGACATTTAAGAAGATTCATTGAAGCTTTTTATCTGGCAGTCGGTGGCGATTATCCATGTATTATTTAGAGTCAAGGTCATATGTATTTATCATTTAATCCAAGATTATGTAAAGATCGGAGTTAAACCATTTATGTGTTATGGGTTTATTGGAAAAAAGTTGAAAAGTCCTGTTTGGAAAGACTATCAGAGAATGAAAATTATATTTAAATTATATTTAGTTGGATGAGAAAAGAATTGTAAGAAATGTAACAATTCTAATTAATATTTTGGTACATTATAAAGGGCCAAATATTTAAATAAAAAATAAAAACAAAATAAATAAATAAAAAAATAATTACAGAAAATATTTAGATGGATCAATCTATCTATCTATCTATCTATCTATCTATCATAATTAGTAATAGTTAAACATTACTTACTACTACCATTACTACCACTAAACTAAAAAGGAATATTTATTTATGTGACCAATCACGTACAATGGTATTATAGGCATGGTCACAAAAATCAGTCTGCGTTAATATTACATTAAAAACAGCGGTTCTGAAAAAGCATTCTTGATTCATATAATGTAGAGAGAGACACACAGAGACAGATACAGTAGTGTTATTGAGGCACAAAGCTCTCAGAGAACCCTCATTAAGTTTTAATGTTTTGTGAGGGTAACCCTGCTTTCAGGACACACAGTCAGATGCTGAGAAGAGCAGAGGGCACATGGTGATCTTTTCGGCGTGTTCCTGGGGAGGAGAACAGGGCTTGAGCACCACCCTTTTCCTCTAATGCACCTCTGAATACGATCTCCAGATAAGCCTCGACTCATTTCATTTGGCAGAGTGCTGAGTCTGGGATGACATGGGACCCGCTCTCACTTTCATTATCCATGATTACATCTGCCATTTGGGGTCACTGGAGACCTTCTCCCCATGTAAGAGTGGATGACAGATGCCACAAGAGAGCGTGTGCATGTGAGTGTGGGTTTGTGTATATGCTTCACCTGAGTGTGGTGGCTGTCCATGTGCCTGTGTAACGCTGAGGTGCTGGACGCATTAGACTTTGGAAGTCCCTCGTCTTCCAACGTCCCTATTGAAAGAGAAATATCCAGATGTTAAATGCAACATTCTTCATTCATTCATTCATGTTCTAGGTTATGTTGCTCTAATGCAGGGTTTCTCAAATCTTACACTGAATGTCCGATGAACTGCAGAGTTTGGATCTAACCTTTATCACATAAATTGAACACTACATGGAAATTCCTAACTTTTCTCAATAAATTTCTGTTATTTAGCTTGTATTACAACATGCTTATTGCTTGTTTTAGCCTTAGTTTTGATTAAAATTTATTTAAATCATGTGACCATCAGAATCAGTGCTTCTGATTACATTCCAAGAAGTACAATTCTTAAGAAAATTAAATTCTCTAAAAAGAAAAAAAAGTATCTATCTATGCAAGATGTGCATAGAATTAGCATAAATGCTAAGATATGCATCATATTGACTGAATAACTGGAATGAATACTAAATATAGAGATCTATCTGATCATCATCCAGTCTGTCTGGAATGACATGAAGTAACAGAACAAACTAAGACAGACTAATTCCAGAAGAACTGTGGCAACGTCATCAAGATGCTTAAAAAAAAACTTTTTTTTGGTTGTAAAAATACTAGTGGCCTAAGACTTTTGCACAGTACTGTACAGGTCCTTTTCAAAAAGATTATCATATTGTGATAAAGTTAATTATTTTCTGTAATGTACTGATAAACATTAGACTTTCATATATTTTAGATTCATAACACAAACTGAAGTAGTTCAAGCCTTTTATTGTTTTAATATTGATGAATTTGGCATACAGCTCATGAAAACCAAAATTCCTATCTCAAAATCATATAAAGGAAATTATATATCATGAAAAGGTTCTCTTAACGAGCTATTAACTTAATCATCTGAATCAACTAATTAACTGTAAACACCTGCAAAAGATTCCTGAGGCTTTTAAAAACTCCCAGCCTGGTTCATTACTCAAAACCACAATCATGGGTA
>JAUYWG010000042.1:5010737-5109997 GCA_034779775.1 Enteromius afrohamiltoni
ATTCAGTCCTAAATGTTACAAACGACATTTTTTGGACAACATTTGGTTGAAAGAAAGAAAGAAAGAAAGAAAGAAAGGGAAGGAAAGGAAAGGGAAATAGGCTAACAAACTTTGAGTCACTAATCAACAAAGACTTAGCAAATAAATATTAAACAACAGAAAACCAAATAACTTATTATTAAATGCAAAACCTTCTGTGAGAACAAAGTGCACCCAAACAATTCGTGGTAGCTTATCGTTTGGTTTTCTTAGTGTTGCTTACATTTCCAATCTCGTTACTTAGAATTTGCTGAACGTCATTCATTTAGCCGTAGGCTGTCAGCAGAAAATCAATAACGTTTTAGAATAAAAAAAAATCTGAATGCACTATAAAACGTTTGTTTGTTTGTTTTTTAATAAAAACAAAATTTGCGTAATTTATTTAAAACAGCCCATCATATAATGCATTATTTTTATTAATTAATTAATACATTTTTGCATAAAGCACGCTATTACAAGTTTTCTGAAACAAATTCAAGTGTAAGTTGATCTCGTCACAAGCGTTTATGACGCGGGTGATTTTACACTCGTGGATCACAGGCGCGCAACTCGAGGGGCCTCTAGAAATGACTGGTGTGTCACGAGAAGTCCCACGCCACAGAGCGCGCTCCGCGTGTTTGACTGCCACAGTGCAGCAGCTCAGGGATTCACGTGGGGTGGGCTGGCAAAAACCCACAGCAAACCCACAGCTGTGCGGAAATGACACAGTACCGTCACGTCACGCGAGAGGGCACTGACTAGAGAAAAAAAAGCTGCGGAGAGAAACACGGACAACAGTTACCCGTGGACAAATCCACTGGATTCAAAGACGCGACCATGGCTAATGCCTTCTAACCTACTGCGCACGGCTGCCCGGAGTCGCAAAGGTGAGTTTGATTTCAGCCGCGCAGGTAGTTTATGCGCGCCGTGGTGCGGGAGACGGAGCGAAAACTCATCGGTGGATGTTTTTCTTGCCGCGTCACGCAAGAGGGAGAGTTGCGCACGGGTGGGAGGGGAAACACGAGAGAGAAGGGCAGCTCTCCGTATTACAGCAAAAAAACATTAACGCTACGGAATTTTCTTAAGACATGCTGTCCACAGTAGGGAGACGCTTGTCCGTCTGTCTCCGCGGTTGTACCGATCCGTGGGGTTTCCACTGTAAGAATGAGGAAGTAGAGCCGGTGGACGGGGGTCGGTACGGCGAAGCAGCGCCGCTCCGGTGCTCTGGCGAGACTTCACGGTGCAAGACATGAAAAACAAATAGGAAAACAATCTCACAGAACTTCACCGTGGAGAACATTCGCTCTGAGAATAAAGTTTTACACGCATCACAATTTTCACACGCTTACCTTGACATTTGTGATAGTGAGCAGGAAAACATGCTTCCTTTTTAAAACCAAATTATGATTTTATAAATCTGGCAGATATTTCTAAACTTCCAAAGGGTGCTATAACTGACAAGTGTAAGAGAGAAGTGCATAAGAGATATATGAGGTCAGATTAGATAATATCAGTCTTGTGTGTCTCTTCCCAGGACATGAGCTCTTCTGTGTGCATGGTTAATGCAGAAGGACAAGTGCCTGATAAAAGTATGTAAATCACCATTCACGTTAAAATCATTCTCACCTTTCTTTGACCTTTCATTAAAAATCACAAGATTTCTGTCTAGTAACATGCATCAAACTGAAACAAGCAGTCAAAATCCTCTTATCCAGTGATATGAACTAACTCTCCTTAGCATCAAATGGAGATGAATGCTGCTTTTTATAATGAAACTTAAAAGTAAAAAAAAAAAAAATTACATTTTCATTAATTATTTTTTTGTGAAATTAACCATTGTTATATTTATGGCATGTTGCCTTGTTTATTATAAATGATTTATCTGTGCACTTAATTCTTTAAATCATGTGCTCACATAATTTTTACTAAAACTTTAACTTCTTCCCTTACCATGACATGTCTTTTCTAATGACTTGTACTCCAGCACACTTTCAGCAACCTGTGACTCCACATCAATCCACAGTAATTAATAAACAGCATTCCAATCAATTCTCTGTGGATAAAATCAAGAAGCTGTGTCACCCTGTAGGAAGATAAGATGATCACAATTTCCATTTCACGCTGACAGTAGTAAAACATCTCAAGAAACTTATCTGGTATGCCCGATATTAATATGCAGTAGAAAAGTTAAAGTATAACCCTTTCTACTTTGCTAAAATAATTTGAATTCTTATAAAAACATCACATTTGTAAATAACAGAAATATCAAAAAAAGATCAGGTAAATGGCCACAAAAGATGCATGTTACTACCAGTTGTAAATATCAGTGTTCTGTCTCCTTATTGCGGTTGTACATAGATGCGAGTTGTTTCCCAGCATTCTTGAATAGTTTTCAACACTTGGCTTTTCTCCAGAAGTTAAAGTCGAGAAAGATGCAGAGGATGCTATTGAAAGCACAGAAGGAAAGATGGAGAGCTTCTTTAAGCATATTGCAAAACGATCAGCAACACATGCAGTCCCTGAGGTGGAAGGGCCTACTAGCAGGAAGAAGGTCAAGGTGACAACACAGGTAGGATGAAGTGTCTATAATGAAAAGAAACATATTGAATTACTAATTAAAGAAACACTCCACTATATTTAGAGTTGAAACAGTTGAGTTTTACCATTTTCAAATCCATTCAGCTGATCTGGCAGTACCACTTAGATCATTACATCTGATTAGACCAGTAGCATCTCGCTAAAAAAGAAAAGGCCAAAGAGTTTAAATAAATTTCCTATGTAATTCTTGACTCATTTTCCTTTTTAAAAGTTGGGATTTTCTAGGCTAATATGGCTAAGAACTATACTTTTATTCCGGTGTAATAATCAAGGTACTTAACAAGGTGCAGGAGGCTTAATGGTATTACACAGCGCCTGAAAATGAATTTTCAGGCACTGTATAAAATCATGGTATTTGATTATTCATCCAACTGATGGATTTGAAAAAGGTAAAACTTAACTGTCTGTAGCCTATTCTCAAAAATAGTGGAGTGTTCCTGAACACTGCATTTGGGATATAATTGGCTGAAAAGCAGGCTATGTCTGGTTTGATTAAAAGCAACATCTCGCACTTACTTTCCAGGCTGGAGAACATCATCTAGACAGCAGTTCAGATAATGGAAGCAGGTCATGTTCTCACAGTCACAGATTATCTCCACAGGAGAAGATTCCCATCTCTTCATACAGGAAACCACTCTACAGCATCACACATCGCATTTCTGAGCGCAAAGCTGCATCCAATCTGGACCAGCACGGAGCCCACAATGGAGTCAGAGCAAGTCATAATGGTGTTCACTTACAAAAACTGGGCAATTCTAGGAAGCATCACGTGCTTAAGGCATCCACTAATGCGGGGGTCACAGGGTCTCCTGCTACCTTGGATTCTCACCTCTATCCGCTCATCGAGAAGATGTTCTTCCTCCTCAACACGCTAAATTCCAGCATGACCCAGCTGCACAGTAAGGTGGATTTGCTTTCGCTTGAAGTGACACGCATCAAAAAGCAGATGAAGCCCTCTGAGATGGTCATGGAATTTCAGCCTCCACCTGAATACCAGCTGACCAGCCAAGAACTCACCCAGTTGATGGAGCAAACATCCACTGCGGGAGATCTTGGCTGCAGACTCCTCGTTCAACTGTTCCCAGAACTTTTCACAGCAAAGGAATGCACGCATGGCTGCAGCACATGCAACCTTACAACCAAACGGACATTAGATTCATTGCACCTTCAGCTAATCCGTAATTATGTGGAAGTCTGCTACCCACTGGTGAAAAACGAAAATGTCTGGCAGACAGAGTGCTTGCTGCAGATCAATGATTTTTTGAATCGTTTCTGGGCTCAAAAGGACATGGAGAGTGGTCAGATGTGCGACAAACAGGTTCCAGTCCTTGTCGGCTTTGACATTGAACCCAATCATGCTTGTCATTTTATCAGTGAAGATGCCGAGGATGAGAGTCTTTCCCTCAACTCTGGAGAGAACAATGATGTTCATCTTAATGTCAGTTCAGATGTAGTGTTTGACCAGCATGAGGCAGACTCTGAAGACTTAACCTCACCCGAAGAGCTTGTCGTGTTTTTGTTGAACAGACTCTTTCCGGAAGTGTTTGAAGAGGGCAAGTTGCCGGAGGGTCACAACAGCATTGGACAGCTGATCATTGACTCAGACAGACTAGAAATTATAAGAAAATACATGGAGGCCAATTTCCCTGATATCCCAGAAGAAACCTGGCTTCAGTTGTGCGTACAACGAATGGAGGAAGCACTGGAGAATGCTTCAGTCAATGGCAGCAGTCGTGAAAACCGAGAAATGTATGACACCACTCGTCTGCCTGATAACATCTCCATTGTTAAGATCAGTGATCTGTGTCATTACGAGAAACCAAATCGCAGGTCTAAGAAATCATGGCTGGAGCCTGTGGATTTTGACAAACTGGAGATTCCTCCTCCGGATTTTGATATTCCTCGGGAGTATTTACTCAGTAAGGAACAGCTGAAGAATAACTATGAAAGCAGTTTATCAATTGGGAACTTTGCATCTCGACTTCTGGTTCTCATGTTCCCAGAGCTCTTTACTTATGAAAATGCACGAAAATACTACAACTGCAGTGGCTCTCTAGGAAAGAAACAGCTGGATCCCTTACGAATCAGTCTCATCCGGCATTATGTCCAGCTGCTTTACCCACAAGCTAAGAACGACCGCGTGTGGACCCTCGAGTTTGTTGGCAAACTTGATGAGCGCTGTAGGCGTCGGGATACTGACCAACGCCGTTCATACCAGCAACAACGGAAGGCTTGTTCACCTGACCAAGAGACTGACTCAAAAGACTCGCTGCTAACTGCTGGGCAAATCAATATTCTCAGTTCGGATCGTCTCAAAGAGGACTTAGAAGTCCTGTCTTCACCCCTGGAGAAAAGCAGCAAGGACTTCTGCAAAATTCCTCTCGAGGACCTTTCAGTGTCCATCCCAGACTTCCCAGTGCCTTCTGAGTACCTGCTCACAGATGCAGAAGTGAGGGAAATTGTTCAACAGAGTCTGTCTGTGGGAAATTTTGCTGCTCGCCTTCTCGTCCGTCTCTTCCCAGAACTTTTCACGCAGGAAAATTTACGGCTGCAGTACAACCACTCTGGGGCCTGCAACAAGAAACAGCTGGACCCTGTCCGCCTCCGACTTATTCGTCATTACGTGGAGGCTGTCTATCCAGTTGACAAAATGGAGGAAGTGTGGCACTATGAATGCGTGCCAAGCATTGACGAACGCTGCAGGCGCCCCAATCGCAAGAAATGTGACATTTTAAAGAAGGCAAAGAGATCAAACAGCACTGTGACTTATTCTTAGACAATGTTCCTGCAAAGCTCAGACCCGCTTTCCTATATTTTACACAACATACCTGTTATTTGCACAAGTCCATAAGCTGAAGCATATTGAAACTTGTTCTTGTTTAAGGTCTAGTTCGGCTGGTCGAGTTCACATTCATGGCCTTAAACAGGATGGTTTCATAGGTGAGAAAGATGGTAATTGAAGCCACTATCACATGACAGTGAAATATTAGTGTTACTATTTATATGCCAAAATATTATTGATGTTATTCTAATGTCTAATTAATAGATAAGCTAAAGTTAGCCTTAATCAATTTAAATGTAAACGTTTAGTTTTTAAAAACAATAGGTCACTTTAGTTTCGGGTGAGGGCAGAGATGATATATAAATAAATAAATATATATTAAGTTGTAGCAATGTTGCAGCACTGGCTTTTTCTAATTATCAGCATATTGAATTGTGTCCTGCCTTCCAGGAAGTAAATCTTATTCATCTGTACTTAACTATAGCACCAGGTTATATGTTATATATTTTTAAATAAAGAATCACTTCCTAGCCAAGATGGGTTTCATGTTTCTTTTTTATTTTACTTCAGATACAAGTGAAGGTCAATAGGAGCATTTTACAGACAGAGAGAGGAAAAAAAAACTAAAGGGAAGATTTGATGTGTTTTTATAATATAAAAAATTAATTTGTGTTCTTTGAATGTTTCATCACTGACCGTTCTAATGAAGAAAAAAGTTAAAGGAAAGAGTTGGGTGTTTGGGTTTTGACTTGTTGTATGCAAAGGCATTCTGTACCCCGTCTGAAAACTGCTTACTGAAAATATATCAGTGTCAAGAAGACAATGGTGAAAACCAAATAAGGTATCAGAAATAAAGGATATGCTAAATTGATATCCCAAACATTATCCGATTCAAGCCACAATGTTATTTATAAAAAAAAAAAAAAAAAACACAAAAAACACCTTTAAGCAATACAAAACGCTTACAAGAACTATTGCTAAGTGAGAAAGACCTTCAGTTTTAGTTGGGCACAGAAAGCAACTGCAGTTTCAGAATCAAATAGTTGGAGAGTTGAATAGGAAATACCAGTTTTGTCCTGTTTTCGGATCCTTCACCCTGCAAACACACCCCAGATGTATTAGTCTTTATTACTTGTACGCATCCTGTCTGAGAAGTTGTAGGTGTTTCCAGGTTCTTAGAATGACTCTCTGCTTTTCTAGATCTTTTGTCTCTCCAACCACCTTTTTTAAGATCACTCTCTTCAGCAAGACTGTGCCCATTTCCTTGTCCTCATTTAGGATCAGATCCAGTGTATCCCCAACTTTAACCTGTAAGAGGAAAATCTTTATGTTAAATTAAGATGCTTATACTTTATTAGTACTGAGATTAATTTAAAAATGGGAAAACTACCACTAGCAAGCTATTTTCTTTCTTTTTTTAAATTGCATACATAAGGGCCCGGTTTCACAGAGAGGGCTTAGTCTAAACCAGGATTAAGCCATAGTTCAATTAGGACATTTAAGTCATTTTTATGTGCATCTTGAGGCCCTGATGTGTTTTAAGATCAGTCAGTGCAAGTTTCTTTCAGTTGAAACAGCTCAGACCTACATTTTAGTCTAGGAAAAGGCTTAAGCGTTGTCTGTGAAACTGGGGGAAATTGTTCAACTAGTCTTAGATATATTTGAGGAAAATTCTTTCTGATGATACCACTAGAGGGTGCTGACTTACCATTCTACTCTTTTTGGTGAGTTTCTGACCATTCAGTCTCAATTTGAAGTTATAGAAAGCATCCTCCACGCTACTGTTAAAGAGATACACGTGTTAGTCACAGCCAAAGGCCAAAACACCTCAAACTAAATGGGTACAGCCTGGGGTAAACGACAGCAATATGAGCAAGATTGCATACGAACGTCATCAGCACATTCTCTGATCAGGTTCTATGAAGTAAAAACTAGGAGTTACATCTGCAATTGGAGCTGAAAACACTCCTTTGCAGTATGGCTAAATTAATATCTGTTATACGTAATATCTAATTAATTAATAAAATCATTAACCGACTTACTTTCGTGCCATGTCCAATCCGGTCTTCAAAACCAGATCAAAACGAAGAGATTGGACAGTTTTATTGTGGTCTTTATAGTCTTTTGGCAGGCCTGGGTCATCTAAAAGCTCATCCTCATAATCACTAGCCTCTGCATCTTCCTGTTCCTCCTCATCCTCGTCTTCCTCCTGTTGCCTTGCTTTTTGCTTTCCTTTCTTTTTCATGTATTTGAGACGGGTCTGATGGAGCGACCAGCTCTGCTGAGTATCTAACGATTTCAGCCACATAGCTGTCCGGTGTGTCTGGGGTGTGGCAGAACCCCACAGCTGACGCGCGTGCAGTGTTCGCGGACACCACATGCTGAGACCAGAGGCATGGCACGGTGTGAGCAACTGCAGAGAGTTCAGTCTGCCTAGCTGCCGCAGGGCCAGCGCCTGCACTGACAGACTCTGCATACTGTGACAATGAACACAGACAAAAGAAAAAAAAGATCATGTTACATGCATGCACACTTTACATTTTTCAAAGTGCCTATATTCAGCTCTGGAAATCTTCTGAAACAACGATGTGTATCCTTTTATGCTTTAACTTTACTATTCATTCCAACTCATTCTTTGAAAAGGTTAATTAGAATAATGATTTTGTAATTGTTATATTTGTTTATATTTATATCCAACATTATGCACTACAATGCACAGAATGTTTTTTTATATAATTCTTAGCTGAAACTATATCACACATTTATGTAACGTTATGTTAAATGTAAATATATGCAAGACATTTAGCTCGACATTGCTGCTGACAAATGTTGCCTTCATGTTGTCTTAACTTCACACAGCATTGTGCTAAAGGACTTGTCTGTACACTTTTTCAAAAACTAATTTGTGGAGGGAAATGTAAATGGTATTTAAGTATAGACATAAGGAAAAACGAGACATAATTTGTGAGAATCTGACACATTCTCATGACGCTAATATCAGAACTTGCATAGACAACACCTCATAATGTGTTTGTACCCTAAACCACTGCTCACAATAATACTTCAGGATGCATCAACATATTCAAAAAACAATTTTACCTAACTGGGTTGAGAGATCTCCCCTTGACTCTAATCTCGAGCCGACCAACGAGCACAGTAAAAACAAACCAGCAGTCGCGGCTGCTGTAGTGGTGCACATTTTACAGCGCCCTCTAGAGTCGGGATGAATTATACACAATACAGATATATGTTTCTGCGTTATAAAATATATATCATTACATTTTAATCATTGTGGCTTTAGAGATATCATAAAGTGAATTATATAAGCTAATAAACATTATTATTTTTCCTAGAATGCCTAGAATGGCACTATGTGTACCCCTCAAGGTCAATCTATGTGCAGTGGTGTTCTGAAGACTGAACTAAACGCCCGCCCAGTCAGAAGCACTTGTTTCTCTGGATTGGTGGCTCGTGTTGGACGTCTGGGGGCCAACGGCTTTAAAACATCATGTGAGCGCCTCCTCCTGTTGAAACTCTCACTCTTGGTCGGAATAAACACAAGGGCATTTCTGCATCCGTCTTCATCAACATGGCATGCTTTATATGCATTTCTGTCTTTTGTTTGTCTGCATTTTTAATGGAGGTGCAGGGTACGTACGGTCCTTACTTGCGGAGCCATAACCAGCTCTACGGAGACCGACAGAGATCTCACTTCACGCCCAATATGCCTGGACACGGCAACTCCATCAACTTTGGAGGTAATTTTTTTAAATAATACTGTTTTTTTTTTCTTTTTTAACGGTTTTGCAACTTTATAATTGTTATCATTATTATTATTATTATTATTACAGTCATGTAAAATATAAATTTGTAATTATTTTATCAAGCCTTAAAATGAATATTTTAAATATGTTCAAATGAAATATTTTAAAAATAAAAAATAAAAAAATAGTGAAAAACACAAGTTAAGCCCTTAGTGCCTATCAGGAGCAAAAACTAACTTAGCCTACTACACAGTCCAGTAAAATGATGTAATCTACAAGTGCTTAATGATGGATCAGAGACCTTTAGACTTCTAAAACCTTAGAACCAGTTATTCTACATTCTGTACTACATTACATGAATCATTTTTCTATTCATTAAAAAGTGTATTAATGTTTATAAATGTACTTAAATTACTTTTGCAAAATGATTTGTTATCTTTTAGAAGCTGAACTACATTGAATCATTTCCATTAATTTGTGTCATATCTTTAAACTGAAATCATTAATGTATTAAGCTATATACTTCTCTCCTAAGTTTTTTTTTTTTTTTATGAGAAGTTGATCTGGGGCTACAGTATGATTTTTCTTCAGGTTTACATGTTAAATGTTGCAGTCATTCACCTCAGACAACGGACTTTGCAGCACTACTTGAAAATAGAGACCTTCACCTCATGCTTTTGCTAACAACCAAAAAGTGTCGCCTTAAACCCACATCAATATCATTTTGCTTTAAACCAACAAAGTAATGGTTTGCTTTAATGCTTCTCTCCCTCCTTTTCATCTGTCTATCTTTGTATTTCTATGTTTCTGTTTCCTCCCTCTCCCTCCCCTTTCCCTCTATAATCAAACAAAGCTCATGGCTTTAATCACAGGTTTTACAGCTATCATCATCGCAACTCTCACCAGCATCATCACCAGCGACCGCCCTGGAAAGGGCCTCCCTTTAACTACCACCGTCCTGCATTACCTGTCCGGCCCATCTCACCTGTCCATCCTACCCGGTCAGTTGTGCCCATACCTCCCAGAAATCCAGTGGTGCTACCTGTCCCTACAGTGCCCATGCCACTCACCAAGGTAGCCACCCTACCCCCGCCACCTCCAACACAGACTACAACCACTACAACCACAGCAACCACTACAACCACAGCAATCACAACAACCATGTCAACCACTCCAGAGCCGGTCAGTACCCCTCATGGCACACCTGCCCCTGCCGAACCTTCCACTGACCCAGGTAGACCAATCCCACCCCACCGGGTGCAGACCACCAGTCTGGTCCTCTTCAGTCCCTCTTAATAATATTTCTCTTCTTTTCCTCTCTCTTTTCAAGGTGAAATCATAAATAAACTGAATAGTCATTTTAGGGGTATAACAATATATTTATGCTCTCTTAATATGTGTAGTATCACAATCAGTTAAACTTGTACAGTTTTAATTATTACTTCAAAGACATATGATAAATGACTCATCTTCAGACCATCCAAGATGTAGATGAGTTTGTTTCTTTTTAACAGAACATATTGGGAGAAATCTAACATTACATTAATTGCTCACCAATGGATCCCTTGTAATGAATGGGTGCTGTCAGAATGCGAGTATTCTATTGCGTTATTTTTCTTAGTTATACACAATATTGTCACGATCCATCATATATGCCTTTGCATTTTTATATTGCAGTATATTGTGAAACAAAATTGTTATACCTCTGGTTATTAGCATTAAAAAGCTGGACAAATAGCATTAATGTTGCCATTTTTGTTAATGCCAAGCTTATTGTTTGCAGAAATGCAGTTGTTTAGCACTAATGGGATTAACTGACTCAGTTTCTTTCTTTTATTTTAGTTACAGCACTGCACTGCTAACTGAGGAGCCTTTCTTTTTCATATATAAACATATTAATCTCTTTCAGCATCACACTTTGCACTTTTTAATCCTTTTAATGATTACATTACACAAATTTTCAATGAATCATTTATCTCTTACAGCTCCAGCAGAACTCTGCAAGAGCCGTCCTCTAGATCTGGTTTTTCTCATTGACAGTTCTCGTAGCGTCCGTCCTGCAGAGTTCGAAAAGGTCAAAATCTTCCTCTCTGAAATGGTTGATTCTCTTGATATCGGATCTGATGCCACACGAGTGGCCCTGGTCAACTACGCCAGCACCGTCAACATTGAGTTCCTTCTGAAAAAGTACTTCAGTAAGGCAGAGGTCAAGCAGGCCTTCTCCCGTATCGATCCCCTCTCAACAGGGACTATGACTGGCCAAGCTATCAAGACTGCAATGGAGCAGGTTTTTACAGAGAGCGCTGGGGCCCGGCCGCTAAAAAAGAACATCGGTAAGGTGGCCATCATTGTAACTGATGGGAGGCCGCAAGATAAAGTTGAAGAGGTGGCAGCAGCAGCAAGGGCTTCTGGGATTGAAATATATGCTGTCGGAGTGGACAGAGCAGATATGCGGTCTCTCAAACAGATGGCCAGTCAGCCTCTTGATGACCATGTGTTTTATGTGGAGACATACGGAGTGATCGAAAAACTAACATCTAAGTTCAGGGAGACACTCTGTGGTAAGAGAATAAAGATCCTATTTTGTTTCTGCAGTTTATAGTCTAGTAGATCATATTTTTTAATGTAATAAAAAATTATATAAAATTGTATTATAATAATATATCAAATGTAATTATATATATATGACATTAAATTAATGCCTCAATGACATTATTATATTATTTGATATATATAATATTTATTTATTTTTTGTTTTGTTTGATCATTAGTGAAGTGATTTTTGCTCATTCAGCTGATTTTGCAGGTTTCGATGCTTGTGCACTTGGACACAACTGCCAACATATTTGTGTCAACAACAATGCATCTTATTTCTGCAAATGCAGAGAGGGATATGTGATCAACTCTGACAAGAATACATGCTCTAAGCAGACCAATGGTTTGTCATAAAAATATGCATCAAGTAATCGGAAAAACTTTGATGCATATCATAAAAAAATATTTTTGATGCATTCTAAAGAAATGCACCCTGTAACTTTTGTGCATTTTGGCTCGAGCTAAATGCCATATAAAAATGCCATTGAAATCAGAAATTTTATCTGAATTATAGTTCATTTAAATACATATGTGTTTAATGAGATAAAATGCTCTTTAATGTTTATGTGCTCTGATAGTTTGTTTTTTAAAATTGTCTTTATACATGCAGTGATAATATTTATGTCGGTTATGTAGGCTATAAATTGAAAGTAAGATTTGTTGTACACAGTAAAACATGCCTATTTGTTTTACAGAAGAGGCAAGAGGAGATCTGACTGAGAACGCCTGCATGTGTGAAGCTCAGATTGCGTTTCAGAGGAAGGTTCACAACAGCATACAGACGCTCAACAGCAGACATATCCTTTCAGATTAATACAGCATTTGTTTTGAAAGAGTTTTATTTTGTCGCAGTCACATAGCAGACAGGGTTTATGATGTCTTTTAAGGGTCATATTGGTTTCTCTCCAAAGCTGGTGTAAATCCAGAAATCAGTCCTATAGAAATACTAATGATCATTACGGGTGATGTTTTTCTTAACTGTTACTTACTGGATGACATCTCAAACAGAGTGCAGCAGTTTGATCTCCGTCGTGCCTAGAGTGGAGGATGGGACTCTAAACAGCTTGTTCTAAAAAGAAAGAAAGAAGAAGAAAAGATCTCTCATTAGCTTCCTAAAAATGTATCCTGTGCATTCCTCATTTTGTTTGTTTAATCTTATTTTCTATTTTGCTTATAACTCTTTTAGATTTCATTATGTTCTGACTGAGTATGATGAGTATCATTTTATATTAAATTAACTTTGTTGACACAAAGTGTTACATTTTTTTAAGCACATTTCCTTTTATTTTGGGAAAAAAATAGTAAATGTAATAGTAAAATGTAAAGTATACGCACATCATTTTATTTTGTTGTCTATTTTAAATACTTGTACACAGGATATATAAAAATTTATGAACAAATTCTAACGAATAAAAGTATTCTTTGATGGTATTTTCTGTTTTTGTGTTATCTTTACATTATGTAACGGATTAGCTAAAGATTATACAATAAGCTACAATAAAAGTAGTGTTTGGTGTAACAGTGACTGTAAATATTGCACAGGTTTTTACCTTAGCATACTCTGTGTAACTAGCTAATGAACCCTTGATTAAATACCAAAATGCTGTTTAAATTACTTTGAGATGGAGTTCAACATGTTACTGTGCAGGAAATGGCAACTTTCCATAATCTATTATAGCAGCTAAACATCATCATTAGTATGCCTATTAATTAATATAAGATAAAGAATTTTATAATTTATTGGGAATAAATAATAAATAAAGTAAAATAAATAATACTGTTACAAACCATTTAGTTATAAATGAGGACAAAAAAAGTTGAGTAGAGAATTAGAACTACAAATACCATGAACTCTTTAATAAGATATCATTTCCGGTTTTGGTTACCTAGAAACCAAGCAAGCCGTTTTACAGCAGCGTAGATGCATGGAACGTACACCGAAGATTCAAATGCCTTGAAGAACGGATTTTACGACACATTTAATTTCAAAGAAGGCAACGCTGAAATCCAAAAAAGTCATCGGGATCAAAAAACATTTAGCACCCGCCTAAAAACCGAGAGAAAATTGGTTTATAACGCTGAGGCAGGCTAGCAAGCTAAGCTAAAGCAAAGATGTTTATATATCTCAGTAAGAAGGTAAAATATATTGCATCATAACTGCATTGCTGCTGGCGTTATAACGATATTACTGCTGTAAATATTTTTCTCTGATTGAGCGTAGGTTGTTTTTCAGGTTTTCTGTTAGTACTTTTCAATTGCTTTTCTTAAAAAAAGCGTTTTAATGAGAATGACAGCTGTTTCTGCGTATACAACTTGTTTATAAGGGCCGTTGGTTTTGTTGTGTATCCTCAGATTGCGATTCCAAACAATACCGTTTTAAAGTGTGTGTCGTGGAACAAAGACCAGGGTTTTATCGCTTGTGGAGGAGAGGATGGGCTTTTAAAAGTTCTCAAGCTTGAGACTTATACAGGTGGGAATCAGAACTGACAGCATTTCTATACGGACAGACAAAATATGAACACTAATGTAAATTGTTTATTTCTATATATTCAACATAGGACTAAATTAACCAATAGTTAGGTACATTTATTTTTCTTAGATGATGCCAAACTGAAAGGCTTGGCAGCTCCCAGCAACCTCTCTATGAATCAGACACTGGAGGGACACAGTGGTAAGAAAGACAGAGAAGATGTGTCGGCTCAGTGTTTATACATATTAGTGTTTGTGTGTTCTGACTCTCTGAGTTTTAATTTTGCAATGCAGGTGCAGTGCAGGTTGTGACATGGAATGAACAATACCAGAAACTAACCACCAGTGACCAGAATGGGCTGATTATTGTCTGGATGCTTTACAAAGGCACACAGTTTATTAACAAACCTTGTAGAAAATACAGTAATACTTAACATAAAACTTCTTTGTCTGCGCTGTTTTTATGTGTGCATGTTTTTTTTTTTGTGATTTTGTTTGCCGAACAGGTTCATGGTATGAAGAAATGATTAATAACAGGAATAAATCTGTGGTGAGGAGCATGAGCTGGAATGCTGATGGTCTGAAGATCTGTATTGTGTACGAGGATGGTGCTGTGATTGTGGGCTCGGTGGACGGTGAGCACAGGACTATTGTTTATTATGTAGAATTATTTATTTTCTTGTTTTGAAGTCAAAACACTACAGGCAAACCCTTTTTTATACACTGACAAATTGGTGATTTTGTGTTATTTTGGTTTCATGATATTGTTGAAGACTAGTAGAAAGAAAACATTAGACTTACATGCACTTTATTTATTTGTCGATGTAGATTTCAATTACACTACATATTTTTGTCCTGCACTGAGCCAGAAATCTCCACTTCCATACACTATTATATTCTGAGGTTTTTTGAAGAGGTTTGTTCATGTATAATTTTTTTATGCAACATTTAATTCCTGAATTACTGTTGAAGTATTTTGTTTTATTTAAAGAATGAGGGAAAAAATAATATGAAGAAAAAAATATTTCCTAAGAAAAATTTGAACTAATATGTCTACGAAATGAAACAGGAATTTTAAACCCGATATTAAGATTTGTGTTTTGGAAATGCATACAAATTAGAACATATTTAAATAGACAGTTTATAATTTGCATATATAAACATAGCTGTTAAGAAAACGCATAATGCAATAATTGGGCAACTGTGAAAGTGTGGTGATATCTATTCATTTTTTACCCTAAGTGTGTTTTTTAAGTATTTTATTACAATTTAAAATAATTTTATCTTTTTTAAAAAGTAACAAATACAGCAAGATACGTGTGTTTCTTGTTTTATTATATAGTTTTGACATTTCGTGCTTGTACGTTTTATTTGTATTAATTCAAATGTTTGTGTTTGTTTTGTGATCTTGAAGGGAACAGGATCTGGGGTAAAGAACTTAAGGGGACCCAGTTAGCACATGTGGCCTGGTCTCCGGACAGTAAGATCCTGCTGTTTGGGATGGCCAATGGAGAGATCCACATCTACGACAACCAGGGAAACTTTATTGTGAGTGCTGAGATGCTGAAAACACACTCTGTGTTATTCATTGTTTCTTTAGTCAGCTACTTCTACTAGTTTTCTTCTGGGGTCCTGAGGACGTTTTATAGTTATCCAGTCAGTTTAAGTAAGAACTGCTATTAAAACACAAATTTGCTCTTATTGTGTGTGCTTATGCCCAGATGAAGATGACCATGAGTTGTTTGGCGAATGCAACAGGCGCCCTCAATATAGCAGGTATTCACTGGTACTCTGGCACAGAGGGGTATCTGGAACCAGACTGCCCCTGCCTTGCTGTTTGCTTCACTAATGGGCACTGCCAAGTGATGAGGCATGAGAGTGATGACAGTGAGTTTATGCATTTTTTTAAAATCTCTTTTTGCATGCTGAGTGACTTGCATTCGGATTAAGACTGTGTGTGCATATGTGTGCAGGTCCTGTGCCCATCGAGACCGGTATGTGGCATGTGGCCAGTATCCAGTGGAATCACTGTGGCAGTGTTCTAGCTATAGCAGGATCACTCAGAAACAGCGGAACAGAGAAAGACATAAATGTTGTTCAATTCTACACACCATTTGGAGAGGTGAGTACTGGTCACACACATGCGTCATACAGACACATTTCAGGTTATACAAAGATAATATATTTTGTCATACGCAACTGTCCAGAAGTTTGGGGTTGGTAAGGTCTTGGAGAAAAGTCTCTTAAGAGTTTAATTTGAGCATAACATCACAAATTTCTATTTTAATTTACTTTGCAATATAATTTATTCCTGTCATGGTAAAGCTGAATTTTTGGAAGCCGTTGGAAGCCAGTCTTCAGTGTCACACGATCCTTTGGAAATCATTTTAATATGCTGATTTGTCCTCAAGTATTATTTTTTTATTAGCAATGTTAAAATTGCATTTATTTGAGATAGAAATAAAAATATCTTGTAACATTTCAAATGTCTTTAATGGGTCTTTTGATTAATTTAATGCATGCTTTCTGAATAAAAGTATTATTTACTTAAAAAAACTAAACTAAATACGATAAAAAGTAAAATCATACTCACCACAAACTTTTTAACGACAATGCTACTGTTTTTATGCACTTATGTGTGATGTCATCACGTGTCTAGCACTTACGGACTCTGAAGGTTCCTGGCAAGCAGATGACTGCTGTATCATGGGAAGGTGGAGGACTGCGAATTGGCCTAGCTGTAGATTCTTATATTTACTTTGCTAACATTCGGCCAGATTACAAGGTAATTTAGCTGTAAATAATGGCTATAAGAGGCTTTTTTTCCTCACTGAGATAAAATCTTACTCTGTCTCTGTAGTGGGGTTACTGCAGTAACACGGTGGTGTATGCATACACACGGCCTGATAGGCTGGAGTACAGTGTGGTGTTCTGGGACACTAAGAATAATGAGAAGTTTGTAAAATACGTCAAGAGTCTCATGTCCATCACCACCTGTGGAGATTTTTGCATTTTGGCCACCAAAGCGGATGACACACATCCACAGGTACTAAAACAGGATGCTTTTTTTTCTAAAGTAGAGGGATATTGTAAGTTAGTTTGTTGTTTTAAATCAAATCAATAGTCATATCTGTGAATATCTGTACAAATGTGATCAAATTCTACGTTATTTTTGTTTTGTTTTGTATTTTTAGGAGGACATTGAGACTGAGGCTGGATCAGCTATGGTAAAGACACTTCTCAAATCCCACTGTAAAAAAGCTATGAAATATTTCCATATGCACTCTGATCACAGACACCAGAATGTTACAGACAGGAAAGATTTAACAAAAATGCACCTAATAGCAATCTAATGGCAACCAGGGCTATGTCGAGGACAGTACAAAGACAATATTTTAATGTAAAAATGTAATACATTAAAACTGAGCAAGCTGTTCTTAAGCACCAGATGCAACCACTTTACCACAGGGATTTAATGAGCTGTCCAATCAAAACACCTCAAAGGATCGGTCTAAGAGGAGAAAGGTATTATGAACATCAGCAATAAAAAGCCTCACAGATATTTGTGTAATGCTGCTTTGTGAAGTATTTTCATACGGTAAAGAGATGCCTGTCTGTCCTTTGTCCACAGTATGCTTTGGTGTTGTGTAACTCCATTGGAACCCCACAGGACTCTAAATATATTGACATCGGTGGGTCAAATATTTTTCACTGTCTCTGTATGTAAGGGATCATGCAGATTCAGAAGGTCAAAATAAACTATTAAGCAAGGGTTAGGAAGACCCAGAAGCAAATAAATGCACATTGTTGTTGAAATGATTTTATTATTTGAGCTATTGTTTCCTGGGACAACAGTCTGTTATAGAATCAACAGCATTCCAGGGAGATGTGTATTATTTACAAGAGCTCTACATTTTTTAGATTATTTCTAATTTTGTCATTTTTGGTAATGTATAAGGCTTAAATTGTCTTATTAGCCCTATGCTTGATGCTTATTTGACATATATGTCATTTAGAACAGTATCTTTGATAATAAGAAGCACACTGCTTTTGTTTGTAATGATGTAACACCAACATGCATGGTGTGAAAGCTGCTGTGGGAATCCCAGCTCCTTTCCAGTCACTCCCATAGGCATCCCGCTAAATTCCTCTCCTGGTTGGGAGAGCAGATCTGTTGCAGACATTCAGCCTGATCTCTCTGTAGACAGATTTCAGAGTCAGAACATCCACACACTTTAGTAGTTATTCATAGAAAAACATATTTTGAAGTGAAGTCTGACTTTGAATCCTGCTCTGAAAAAAAGGTTTGAGTGGTTTTCAACAGCATTTGAAATGGCACAAATCAATCAAACAGATTACTTTGATGTATAGATAACTTATTATAACCTTTTTGTTAATAATGATGTAAATGGCTTTCACTATTTTTTGCTCTCTGTTTGCCATTTCAGATCCCCTGTTTGTCACTATGACGAAGACTCACGTGATTGCTGCATCTAAGGAAGCATTTTATGTTTGGCAGTATCGTGTGGCTAAGAAACTCACTGCTCTTGAAATCAACCAGGTTGCAAAGACAAGAAAGGAAGGTCGAGAGAGGTGAGGGTCAAAGGTCACCAGTAGCGGGCCACCAGTGTAAATAAAAATTCTGTCATTAATTAGTCACCATCATGTCATTCCAAACCTGTAAGATCTTCGATCGTCTTCAGAACATAAGTTAAGATATTTTTGATGAAATCTGAGATTTTGACGTCTTTTAACATTTAAAAGTTTGGGATCAGTATGATTTTCATGCATTTGAACGTCAGAAAAGCACTAGAAGAGTAATGTCATGTTATTATGTAACATAATATAATAATTGTATTATTACAATTTACAATACCTCTTTTATATTTAAATATATATTTAATCCTTGTGATTTTTCTGCATCATTACACTAGTCCAGGCTAATATGATTCTTCAGAAATCATTTTTGTCGGCGGAATTGGTGCTTAAGAAACATTTCTAATTATTATCAATGTTAGATTGTTTTTTTAACATTGATAATAATAAGAAATATTTATTGTGCTGCTTAACTGTGTTTAAAGTTTTTTTATGGGGATGAATTTTTCCATGAATTTTTGGTAAATAGATGTAAATATTGTTATAAACATCTAATTTCTAATGATCAATTTAATGCATGCTTGCTCAATGAATGTATTCATTTCCTTCGTATTTTTTCTGTGCTTGACAGTCAACATTGTCAGTCAACAACAAATGCACAAGATTTTAATGCAGTGATCATTTTATTTTTGAAAAGAGGACATGGTGATCATGTCATAATTTGAATGTAATGAGACAACTGAATAAAATGGGTCGTTTGTTTTTAAGAGCATATTATTTAACATTTATTTCAGAGTGGAAATATAGCTCCTTCTAAATCTAGCTGCATTTAAATTTGCCGTACATGCTTTTTCCATTGTCTCAGTCTCAAATAAAAGTAGCAGATCTGTGTAATATGTAAGCTTTCATCAGATGAAATGATGTTCCTTTTTGAGGCGTACAGACTTTGGGCAGGCCTGTCTGCCTGTCTGTCTATCAGGATGGTGTGAGGGTGTGCTCGCTGACAGCAGCTCTTTGGAAAAGTTCTGTTCCTGGCTGTGTGATGAAATTCTGCGACCCACACAGACTGGAACGGGACCCAGCGTTCTGTTTCCCTTCCACATGATAGAAATACACCAAGGCATTGCCTCTCTTGCTTATTCTTCCTCACTTTACCTGGACACTGTCTCTTTTCACTCTGTCTTGCTGACTCTTTTCTCTAGAGTTTATCACATCGATGACAGTCCAAGCGGAACATCGGATGGGACACTGAACTTTGCCAAAGCCTTCACAGTGAGTACACTCAGCACAGACACTCACCTGTGGCTCTCTCAACCTCTCGTAAGAGGATTAGTGGGCAAAGCTGTCATAAAACACTGCTCAGTCTGTTTAAGAATTATTTTATATATTGTTTTCTTTGATACACACATCTTTGTGATCCAAATTTCATCTAAACCTGTATTTATGACAGCTCTGAGAAACGGATCATGACAGTGATTTTTCTTTTTCTTTTTGTTTGTTTCAGGCCACACGAGATCTGATCTGCTGCATCACAGCATCAGACAGAATGCTTATAGTGGTATGTCTGATCTACACAAGAACACATGCCTTTTCATCTCAAAGTTTCTACTTGATTGACATGTGCTTGTGTTGTATGCAGGGCCGTGAGTCTGGTATCCTACAGAGATACAGCCTGCCCAACATTACCCTCCTGCAGAAATATTCCCTTACCTCCAGACCGTATCAGCTGTCCCTCAATTGTAACTCCAGGTCTGATTCCTCTCTCCTTTTTTCCTCCATTCTTGTTCTTTTGTAATTTTAGGTCATTTTGGCACTTATAAGTGTTAGTCCAATCACTCCTGCTTTTTTCCTGCTTTTATTGAGAGAGTTTGTTTTAAAATAAATGTATTTTTCTAGCCGGCTGGCTATTATAGACATTACGGGCGTGTTGACGTTTTTGGACATAGAGACACGGACTTCATCAGGAGATGCAGAGGGTGGGTCCGCAGCTGGAGACCCATCTAAATTCGAGCGCAAAGATGTCTGGGATATGAAATGGGCTAATGACAACCCAGATCTGTTCTCCATGATGGAGAAAACCAGAATGTATGTCTTTAGAAACTTGGACCCTGAGGTGAGACATAGAGAAATAGTTACTCATATCTGCATATATGTTGAGTGTTGTGGCATGGGAAAATGGGATGACTGAAAAAAAACCCCACATAAATGGAAAGAAAGGAAGGGAGACAGTTTTGTCAGAGCTAATGCACTGTTAAGTATACACAGTTCAGGAAGTGCTGCCATTTTCACACAAACACATGCATACACACACACACACATGCCAGCTTCAGTAAATCACAGAGCATATAGCCTGTAGCCTGTAGATCAGAACACCCACTGCAGAGATTCAGCAAAGCTTTTTTCTTCAGAAAGACAGCTGATAGTTTACAGGTCCAGTTCACACATTATAACTTTTATAAGTTTTATATGTACGTACATTCATAATTAATCAGTTTAAAGTTACTTCAACAAATCTGTTACTTCAGTTGTTTTAATTTGCAGCAGTATTAGTGTATTCTCCTGACAAACTCTTATTTGTGTTGTGTTTTAAACACAGGAACCAATTCAAACATCTGGCTTTATCTGCCACTTTGAGGATCTGGAGATCAAATCTGTTCTATTGGATGAGATTATGAGGGTTGGTTGGAATATATTGAACTGAATCAATTCATATGAATGCATGTGAATTTATTTTTAACTTGTGAATTTCAGTAAATATTGAAATGAAGATTTCCAGGGCTTAAGAATTAACTAATCTTATAATAAAAATGAATAAAAGTATATTAAAAAAGCCTATATATATAAATATAAGCTGTGCTTTTTATCACTCTGATATCAATTTCTATCAAATTATTATTTTTTATCAAATATATTATTATTATGTTATCTTAATCTGTCAGGTTTTGTTCACCCTGCACACACACACACACACACACACACACATATATATATATATATATTATTTTTTTTATTATTATTTATTTATATATTTATAATTATCTTTCAGGATCCAGAAGTTCCAAATAAAGATTATTTAATAAACTTCGAGATCCGCTCACTGAGGGACAGCAGGGCACTTATTGAGAAGGTTGGAATTGAAGATGCTTCTCAGTTTATTGAGGACAATCCCCATCCGCGTCTCTGGTGAGACACACACTCATTCCACACAATAAATGGGGCAGTTTGGTTATTTATTTAAGCATACCTGTGCACACAGAAAGATGAATAAAAACACAGTGTGGGTTTGTGCATTTTCTTATGTATTCAGCAGAACTTTCTTTGTTATACTTTTAAAGATTTAAGAGTGTGCATCATGGCATTGTTTGTGTTCCCTGGAAGTGGGAAGTGTGAGCTCCAGTTTTATAGTCTGAATGAAGTGTGAGCTACAGTTTTATGATCTGAATAATGATCCTGGCACTGGCAGGAGAAGATGAAACCATTAAGACAGCACACTTCTGGATACTGGAGAACTTTGTCCTTCTGAACATTTAAGAAACCTGAAATAATAAAATAAACTGAAATGTAAGGAGACACTTTAATGTGCAATTATTTATGGCTGTGTTCATTTTTTAAAGATAAATAATCCGAGACAGAGATGAAAGAGGGAACGATGTTACCTGTAGTCGTAAAACATTGCAGTTTTGGAGTGGCTCTATTGATTTAGCGAACCACTGGAGTTTTAGTGGCTCTGTCAGTTCTCACAGCTCAAGGAGGAATTTGAGATTGGACTCTTGCTACAGAAGCAGGGAGGTAAACCCAGCGATCTAACATACATTGACAGGACTCTTTACAATTTCACCAATTTGTTGAATAATTTGTGTGATTTTCTCAAAACCAGTTTAGAAGTTTCTATGTTAGAATTTGCTGCATTGTCTTTAATCTACATTTTTAAAAGTTGGGTTTTTTGGGATGAAATGTGAACAAGAAATGGAGATTTACATTATCCAGTAAGGTGCTTTTAACGTTCTCAGGCAGAAACTGGAGAAGGAATCCTGTAAAAAAAAAATATAGTGTAAGGAAAACAAGAGCTGTGTCAGCTCTCTCTTTCAGTCTGTGTGTTTGCTTTAATACGAGCGTGAGAGCTCAAAGACTCTGTTGTTTGATTTTGCTCATCCTTAACATGCCAGCATTTCAGAGGTCAAAGGTTTTCTTAGCTTACTTCGGAGTTACTTCACCCTCTTTGGCCACCTTTTGCGTCTCACTTCTCTATAAATCTGTCTGGGATGTCATTAATCAAACAGATTTAGCACTATGCAGCTGAACGATTATTAGTGCTACTTTCTATTTGTTGAGATATATGTTGCTGTTTGCTCTTTGTTGAGATCCAATATGATACAAATAATTTAATATATCTGTGTATGCACTTCCAGGCGTCTGTTGGCAGAAGCAGCGCTGCAGAAGCTGGATCTGAAGATGGCTGAACAGGCATTTGTGCGCTGTAGAGACTACCAGGGCATCGAATTTGTGAAGAGACTGAGCAACCTACAGAGTGAAGCCATGAAACAAGCCGAGGTAGCTGCTTACTTCAGCAGGTTTGAGGAGGCGGAGAGGATGTACCTGGACATGGATCGCAGGTACACAAAGACATATGCATGCTGTCATGCACAAACCTAGCGGAGATTCATATCCTGTGAAAAAAATCTCTGTGGGGAGTACACTTCGCTTACAAAATGCATAATGTTACATTAATTTGATTAAATTGAGAAAAAAATGTACACAAAACCTTTTAAGCAAAATTTTATTTGAGTAGTTCTAATTTTCTTATATAAACCTAAATAATTCAGTTGAAATATACGGTGGTGGTGTTGTTATTGGCTAAAACTACTAATTCAAGAATTTGGATGAAGTAAAAAATAAATCTATTTTATATATATATTATTTTCATTTTATATAAAATAAAAAGCTAAAAGAAAGCTGAAACTGAAATAGAAATAAGTTAAATTGAAATATAAAAAAACCCCGAATACAAATGATAAAAGCACACAACAACATTGCTAAAACTAAAATAAAAATGAAAAGCTAATTAAAAATCTTAAGAAATATAATAGTATCACCATTCAACATATATAGTGTTCACTGTACAGTCTATGCTGGTGAGGTTTGTACTTGACACTATTACAGTATTACACATTTTCTACATTATATCCTTTTTTTCTTTAACAATATATATATATATATAACAAGAAGTTACTTTATTATTTTAATTTAATGGAGTGCTAAAAATTAAATGAGCTACGTGGTTGGATGATTTTTAGATTGAAAAAAACACTCAAATCAATTTTCGAATGCGTCTCTGTTGGTTTGGAGCTGTATTTTTTTAATGCAGTCATGGCCAACATTTTAATTAACTAAATTGAAAAAGCAAACAGAAATCAATTTGAATGTTCATCTTTCATTTTTCTCCCTCTGGTCTCTAGGGATTTGGCGATAGGTTTGCGTATAAAGCTCGGTGATTGGTTCAGGGTTCTGCAGTTGTTGAAGACAGGATCAGGTGACTCTGATGATGCTCTTCTGGAGCAGGCGTACAATGCCATAGGAGACTATTTTGCAGACAGACAGAAATGGTAGGCTATTTAAGTTCCGGTGTGCATATGTGTTTATCAATATATTTAGTAGATTTGAATGTGGGTGTGTGCAAAGCCACACTGCTGAATGTATAAAGGTTTCAGTGTCATACACTTATTTAGACATTAAAACACAATTAATTAATGTGTAAAAATGTTTCCTTTTACTTGAGTAATAATTGTATTATTTGAGACTTGAAGTGTGTGTGCGTTCCACAGGTTGAATGCAGTGCAGTATTACCTTCAGGGTCGTAATCAGGAGCGTCTGGCTGAATGTTATTATATGCTGGAGGACTACGATGGTCTGGAGAGACTTGCAAACTCCCTACCAGAAAACCATAAACTTCTACCAGTGGGTGCTTTCTTTTTTTTCCCCCTCTCTCTTTCCTTTTTTCTGTTTCTTTCACAACACACCAAGCAGCACTGTTTGGTTCAGGTTGTCTTAATAGCTTGAACTGTGCTTTATTGTGTGTGTGTAGGACATTGGTCAGATGTTTGTTACCGTGGGAATGTGTGAGCAGGCCGTCAGTGCATTTCTGAAATGTAACCAGCCCAAAGCAGCTGTGGATGTCTGTGTGCATCTAAACCAGGTGAGTGTTTATACACAGGCTGTTGTATGATTTTGATAGTTATAGCATGTGTTGATAATATATGAATTGTATGAATTATATTAATATTACAGTATATTGGGGCTGTCGGTTGATTCATCTGTTCATTGTAGTTGAAGCATCTGGATCCTTTTTAAACACAAAACGGAGATCGACAAGAGCTAGACTTTTACAGATAACATTGTCCTTTACTTCCAGGTGATATTTAATATATATTTTTCAGCTGTGCGAAGTCTGCATAAAGCTTTACATTTGTTAAGCTTCTTCTCAGGAAATCATTTCTAAATAAATTGTTCAATAAATAATATTTTTTCTTCAGTACCCATCTGGAAAAAAAAACCGCACACACTGACACAAACTTGTGCTGTTTCTCTTGCAACGTTTCTGATCAGTCTTTAGAAATCAACAATGAATTAAATAATTATTATCCATTATCTGCGTTAAAGACTTTGAAAGCCCTATTTAATATGCATTTCTCAAAAGACCCTTTTCTCCCTCTCTTCACTGAATACATTCTGACTCATTGCCTTTTCTTTGACTTTTTTTCTTTTGGGCCGTTTAGAGATAACGATGCTTCTGTCATTAGTTTAAATGAGAGGTTCAGAGAGATCACAGTGCTCATCGTCAGTTCTACTCAAAGATCCAGATGCAGCTGGAACGTCATCACTCTCTTCTGCTCACGAAATCTGTCTGTGATGAATGTTTAGATGTTTGATGGTAACAAATGTGCAATCGCAAAAATGCATTTTAATCGTGTGCATGTTTCAGTGGAACAAAGCTGTTGAACTTGCCAAAGACCACAGTATGAAGGAAATTGGGCCTCTGCTGTCCAAATATGCCTCGCATCTGCTGGAGAAAAACAAAACTCTAGAGGCTGTAGAGCTTTACAGAAAAGCCCATCACTTCCTGGATGCTGCCAAACTCATGTTTAAGGTATGTTTGTATCAGCTTGTGTGAGAAAACTGTCAGTGGGGATGAAACTAGGGATGATGGAATTGCAAAAAACATACACTCTTCCCATTTAAAATATTTTCATGACATGTTTTATAACTCAGATTGCAGAAGAAGAGGCGAAAAAGAGAACGCGACCACTGCGTGTGAAGAAGCTGTATGTGCTCGCCGCCCTGCTGGTGGAGAACTTCCACAGCCAGATCAAAAGTTCACAACAAAGCAAAATCAAGGGCAAGAAATCAGAGGTACCCTGAAAGTGCATATTCTTTGGATGTAGTGCAGATCTAACAAAGTACAGGTTTATTATCTTTTGTGAGCTCTGCACAGTGCTGTGGTAGTCGGTAACTCTCGGTGCTGTGGTCTGCAGCTGCAGCCCAGCGGCATCGGAGGAGCAGGAAATCAGTTGTG
The DNA here is from genome assembly GCA_034779775.1 of Enteromius afrohamiltoni. Taxonomy (NCBI): domain Eukaryota; kingdom Metazoa; phylum Chordata; class Actinopteri; order Cypriniformes; family Cyprinidae; genus Enteromius; species Enteromius afrohamiltoni. The sequence goes on from JAUYWG010000042.1 coordinate 5,037,130, forward strand.
ATGAAGGGCTCATTTACAGCCTAGTGGTGGGTAATTTGTGTGTTTGATTTATTTCAGGCTATCAGTGCATTAGCAGGGCTGTTAGAAGAAGATGAGTCGTCTTCAGACAGCCGTATCCTGGATGACGCCTGGCGTGGGGCAGAGGCCTATCATTTCTTCCTGCTTGCGCAGAGACAGCTGTACGAAGGCAAGGTGGACATGGCCATGAGGACAGGTAACACTTAATAGCATTTACACACTTACTATTAGAATATTATTACATTATTTAGTCACTTAAAGAGGTTTACATTTTAAAACCAGTTTCTGTCTTTTCGTCTACCCCAATACATTTGCTGAAAATGATAATGATCTGATGAATGTAATTATTCAGAGGAGTCTTATGTGACGATCTCTGTGAGTGTGAGAGCATGTGTGTATGAGAATGCATGCATGGTATGTCTGGCCTTGTCTGTGCACATAAAGTGTTAAATCTCTTACCTGAACTAAAAAAACAAACTCAAAGTGAAGTCTTCATAGCATTCAGTCCACACATACACACTCACAAAAAATTGTTTGCTTACATGAAGGTCTAGACAAGATGTTTAAACCACAGATTACATCACATCCAGGACCACCTTGAAAAGTGTGCTTATATGTTTGTGGGTTAATGCTTTTGCCTTTCAGATAGCAGTGTTTTGCACGCTTAATATTAAAATCTTAAAATAATCTAATAAAAGGTATTTAAGTTAGGGATGCACTGACATTCAAATGATGAAAATATATATTAATAAATTGTATGTCATGACAGATAACATTTAAATTCAATATAATTTTGCCTAAATAATTTAAAATACGCAGTAAAAACACATCGCTTAGTTTAAAAAGTGAATTTAGGCATCACAACATTATGTGGTATGAAAATTAACATTCGGTGAACAACAACAGTGTCTCTTTTGTTTTATCTCTCAACTGCTTGATTCTGCATTTCTAGCTCTCCATCTCCGGGACTATGAGGATATTATTCCTGCTGTGGAGATTTACTCTCTGCTAGCCATCTGCTCATCTGCCAACTGTGCGTTTGGTACTTGCTCACGTGCCTTTATTAAACTGGAGTCTCTGGAAACACTGACTCCAGATCAGAGGCAGCTTTATGAAGACCTGGCCCTGGAGATCTTCACCAAACACAGCCCTCGAGACACCCGACAAACTCAGGGAGACAGTCTCACTGAAGGGTATGACAGCAAGGCAACAACCAAATACTTTATTGACTGAACAACCACTGGAAACATACTCAGGCTCTGTTTAACTGATAACTGAGGCAGATCCTTCATTACTGGAAATTTCCAGATCATTCGGAATATTTCATCAGCACAGTTCCTCCTGTAAACTGTAGTAAAACAGTGGGAAGGTTATTAAATACACTACCATTGAAAAAGTTTGTAGTCGGCAAGATTTTTTATTTTTTTTTAATTAGTCTCATATGCTTACCAAAGCTACGCATATTTGGTTTAAAATACAGTATTATTGCAAAATACTATTTCAGTTTAAATTATCCTTTTTTTTTTTTTATTCTAATTTACACCCGTGACAGCAAAGCTGTCAGCTTCATTTTCAGCTTCAGTGTCACAGGATCCTTCCGAAATTTTATCAAAATATTTTATTTGAAATTGTGATTTATTTATTTTTCAGGATTCCTCGAGGAGAAGAAGGTTAATTAGCACAGCATTTATTTAAAAGTTATTTAAAAACATTTTAAGTGCCTTTAGTTACTTGCTGGAGCATTGCCTAAAAAAACGTGTTCATTTCTTTAAAAAAGAAATCTTACTGACCCCAACAATTTGAACGATACTGTATCTTTTTTCCTCATTGACACTGTCCATTAACATTTATTCTCTGCAAACCCCAGAAAGGACATATACACATCACATACCTTTACAGGGTTTTCCAGAGTAAAGTTATTTTAATAAATGAGTCAGCAAAATAACTTTTCTAATGATGTTTGTAAAACAGTGTTAAACTGGTTAAACTAAGCATGTGTAATGATGCATTTTGACTTTTTCTTTTTTCCTCTCTTTTTATTATTTCATTTCTTTCTCAGGCCGGAGGGCAAGTTGCCCACCTGTATAGTGACAGGAAGAGTGATATCAGAGTACCAGTTCTGGATGTGCAGTGTGTGTAAGCACTGTGCTTTGGAGCAGGATATCACACAACACAACTTCTGTCCACTCTGTCACTCCCCAGTGGGATAGATTTTCCCTATTTCTTTTCCAAGCTTAGAAAAGTCTTTTTGATGTACTGTGGGTCACAAACTCTGCCAGAGTATAAATATATGTAATTTGGATTTTCAAGCAAATAATTAAAAAAAACATTTTTTTTTATATGTGGAATTTTATGAGCCGATGTATATTATTATATTATTTTTACTTTATCTACCACAATTCTGCATAAACCAGTCTTGTTTTATGTCAATCATCCCATTCATCACACTTAATTCAACAGTTTAAATAAAAATTTGTTAAACGTTGCAAAATTAGGAATGAATCAACTGTTTTTAGTAAAAAAACAAAAAGTAGACAAATTCTGTGTATTCTGTTATTTTAGTATTGATTGCAGTCTAAAATAAATGTTCTATATTTACAAAAGGATGTCTCAAATCAATCAGACTTTGCTGTTCCCTTTTGTCAGTTCTGAATTTGAAATGCTCAAGTCTAGTAAAACTTACATATAGAATCTGTCTTATGTCACACAATGCTGCCCTCTACAGTTGCTCTCGAGTAGGTTACTTTTACTTGTTGCATACGCTTGATACATTTATAGTGTTTTCGCTGAGCGTAAGTAACGGCGTTGTTGGACCAAAATATTTTAATTTTCTTTACATTTTCTTTTTTTAGGGTGAACAAAAAACTTTAAAGAGTAACATTAAAACGACGCACTCTTGACGGCCTCTAGAGGGCATCCTCTGTCAAGTCCTCTTGCGACTCAAGCACGTGCGACAGGTGCTGCGCCAGTGAGAAATACTTTCACTGAAGAAAGTGAACTTGTTGACAAACCACGCGCTTTTTGCATGGTATAAAAACGTCACTCTTCTTAACGCAACTGACGATGCTGATATCCGTCCGTCCTGAAAAAAATACACTAAAGCAGCAACGACTTTCCCCCCCTCAAATTGTTAAGTATGTGCTTGCTTTTCTTTTTCACAAAATCCATTCGACATCCGCTGTGTTCCTCAGCAGTAACTCAAGGGATCGTTAATCTCAGTCTTTTATTAGTTTTCTAATCCTTTAACTGGCCTTCACGGGTGGTCAAAGTGTCGGTCTCTAGCCCTGATTTCACCTCGCTGTCCTCCGATTTTTTTGTACTCAATCATTGTTCCTCCGTAGAGCTTGTGGAGGCGCGTCCTGTAACGCAAAGCGCAAGCGCGTTTCAGTTGCCACGGGCCAGTGACGCACGGACGCGCAGCTGCCCCGAGGCACCGCGAGTGCGTTAGCGGCACACTGTGTGCCAAGTGTCCCACCCGACACAGTCTGCTGCGGGACATGGGGCAAACACTGCGAACGAGCGCACACCGGGCTCGACTCCACCAAGGAAGGCGCTGGAAGATGGCAATATCCACACCGAACGTCTTTGCAGTGCACTGATGCCGTCAGAAAAGAAAGGAAAACAGGTAAACTGTGACATTTGCTTCTGTGTAGTTTGTGTTACGTAGTGTTGCTTTTGAACTTCACTTTGGTGCTGTCCTTGGTGCTGGTGTTCCATTGGGCAAAGCGCGCTTGCACTTACACACACCTTGCAGACACTTAAATATGGCATTTGGGAATGTGATGTACCCAGATGTAATAGTCTGCTATTTTTCAGGTCTAGTGAGAACTCTACTTGCGTTTTATGCCGTGCAAAGTGTATTATTAGCCTACATACACAGGTCTAAAAGTCTGCACCGTATTGAAAACCAAGAGTTGAAAATCTGAAAAAAAGAGAAAGTAAATTATATGACGAAATATTTAACTTTTTCCATCATTTATAGGTCACTAAGGAAATTTGTGACGTTCATAATGTCACTTTGTGTAGGCAGTTTACATTACATTACAAGATGTTTCTCAAATCATGCTGGAGAATGTGATTATAGGGTGTTATACAAACTTGTGGAGTTTATTCTGCCATTAAAGCAAAAGATGGACAAACCAAATACTTTTTGAAGATCAAACTCTTTAATATTTAATATTTTTTAAAGTAAAACAATTTTACATTTTTAATTTAACCTCCCACTTGATTATAAAGACTGTTTTTCTTTCTTTCATTTTTACTTAATTAATAAAATAAATAAAATTTTCAGTAGTGGTCTTAGACCTTTAGACCTAATTGTGTTTAATCATCTCAGAATAAAAATATTTATTTTCAAACTTTATAAGCACATCAGAACTGTAAAGTGTTCGCTGAATGTCCTGAAATCTTGACATGACTGTGTCCTGCAGTACTGCTGGGAAAGAAATTCATAGTTCATGTTAAAATGCTCATAATGATCATTGAGGTTTTGTTTACGGCACTGTACAAAATCAATACCCATTAGCAGCTATAAAGGCTGATTTGGGCTCCAGAATGCTTTTATCCCATCACAGTTGTTACAGTTAGAAGCAGTGTATAAAAGATTAGCTGTCTGTCTGTCTTTCTGTCTGCGTATTTAAATCTAATCAAGTTTTTGTCTTGTCATACAGTTGAATACAGTGCAGTGAATTAAGGCAAGGAGTACTGAAGAAAAAAAAAGGTTATATATATTTGATGAGCAGGAATTTGGGTTTCGATAGCAACAGGTCAGTGCTAATTTGGATTTTCTTTTCCTCTGTTATAGGAATGCAGACATAGCTGAGTCTCTCCAAAACTGCTTAGCCCAACAGTCCCAATTACTCCTTCATGTTCTGGCATCCATCATGGTCTATGGGCAGGTCCTGCACCGCCAAGGCCCCGAGGAGAGCTTCATCAACCTCAATGTCGGTGGCTTTAAGCAGCAAGTGGAACGAGTGCTCCTCCAACGCTTCCCCCACACACGACTGGCCCAACTACTCTACTGCAGCTCAGAGGCTGCTATTCTCCAGCTTTGCGATGACTATGCTGCAGCCGAACACGAGTATTATTTTGACCGAAATCCACGTTTTTTCCGCTACGTGCTCAATTTCTATCATACCGGAAAGATCCACCTGATGGAAGAGTTGTGTGTGTTTAGCTTCAGCCAGGAGTTAGAATACTGGGGCATCAAGGATCTTCACCTGGACGCTTGTTGCAGCAACAGATTTCAAGAACAGAAAGAGTACGCAGGAGATCAAGACTGGGGAAATGACGATGACCTGCAGAACCAGCTGCAAGACAGCTTAGATTCATCTATGGAGGAACTGTCGGCGTTTGACAAAGACCTGGAAAAATTTGAGGGCACCTGGTGCTCCGAGTGGCGTAAGGAACTTTGGCTGCGACTGGAAAACCCGGGATACTCGCTTTCTGCAAAAATAATAGCGGTGTTTTCACTGAGTGTGGTATTGATGAGTATCGTAGCCATGTGTGTTCATAGCATGCCTGAGTTCCATCAAGTGGACCTTAATGACAAAGAAGTGGAGGACCCGGTGTTGGCTGCGTTCGAGACCTTTTGCGTCCTCTGGTTTTCTATCGAGTTCATCCTACGATTAGCCGTCACACCATGTTTGTGCAAATTCCTGAGCAATGCGTTAAACATCATTGACTTTGCCTCTATTGTTCCATTTTACGCCACCTTGGCATTCGAAACCATGGATGCCGAAGAAAGCGAGGAGCTTGAGAATGTAGGAAGAGTCGTGCAAATCCTGCGGCTCATGCGTATCTTTCGCATCCTCAAACTTGCACGGCATTCGGTCGGGTTGCGTTCGCTTGGGGCGACGCTCCGTCACAGCTACCATGAGGTCGGACTCCTAATCCTCTTCCTTTCTGTGGGAATCTCCATTTTCTCAGTGCTCATCTATTTTGTGGAGAGGGAGAACGATGAGTCCGAACTGCAGACCATACCGGTGGGCTGGTGGTGGGCGACGATCAGCATGACCACGGTGGGATATGGCGACACTTATCCCATCACGCTCGCTGGGAAACTCATCGGCACCTTGTGCATAATTTGCGGCCTGCTTGTAGTCGCCCTTCCCATCACTATCATCTTCAACAAGTTCTCCAAGTACTACCAGAGACAGAAAGCCCTGGTGGAGTCTGACCAGCTCCAGCAAGACGACGAAAAACTGCCAAATCTTAGCATGCCTTTTCTTTACATAGGAGACCTCTATGGACAAAAGATGACTTCCCCAGTGCGCAGCATGTCCTCTAAGATTAGCGCAGGGAGCGAGGGAGACATTACTGATGCTTCCAGCATTCAGGATGTTGAAATTGTCTGCCCTAGTGGGATGTCACAGACTGACAAAGTAACATAAATCAGGGTTCCTCAAACCTGTGATTTTCTAGGGATCTTGAAGAACTTGAGGTGTGTTTGATTAGGGTTGGAGCTAAACTATCCATGGCACTACAGAGCAAGATTTGAGGAAGCACGACATAAATGCTTATATGCACAACCTCAAAAGGTGAGAAGAAACAAAAATAATTTCTTTGCTTAGATCTGCAGCACACGTTGGGGAAACACTACAAGACCCTATGTCTTAAGGATCTTGTTTCTTACTGAGCAATTCCTGGACTTTCAATCAAAAGCACTTTTTCTCTTTAGTTCTCAGGGTTAAAACATATCTCAAGCTTTCCATTATTTATGGATCAGAACCTGTTATGGAAACTAATCTATACAGCAGGCTAGCAGTAGCATTGTTGCTCTATACCCAATTAACAGCACTGATTGACAGGTGTTTTTTTTATTCTTTGGACAAGCTGTTCATTTAATTACAAGCCTTTCTGCAGTGCCTGTGGGAAAAGAACTATGCTTAAATGTTTTATAGGCAATGACAGCATCTAAAATGCTGGACTTCAGATGGCATGTTGGTGTACACCATCCTCCCTAATGTGTCCATCAGAGAGGGAAGGACGGAAAGAGTGCATGCATATTTCAACAAGAGAGAGGAGAGGCCACAAGAGAAAAGACAGAAGAAAGCAGGGAAGAGATGTTACAGTTCAATAAAATGTTGATGTACAGTAGATTTAAGTCTCTGTTCTTTGTTCTGAAATCACTGCATGGGTCTGTAGAGACCAGAAGGATCTTAAAAGAAATGGTTCACCCAGAAAGGAAAATTTCTATTACCTACAAAACCTCATGTTGTTTGAAAATTGTAGTCTGTTTTGGTGTGAATACAAAAAAACTGCTCTTTTTAATGCAGTTTATAGCATTAATCACATGTAAATAAACAACTTAAGAGTAGTTTGTCAGTGAGTCGAATCCTTATTATTTGTAAGTTCAATGGAAAGAACTGAATTAAAGGAACTAATCTAAAGGAACAATTGGTTGATTGATCCAACTCTCAAATTCAGTTCACTTTAAAAAAACAAACAAACAAACATATTTTTTTGTTCCACAGAAGAAAGTCATGTGGCCTTGGAATGACATGATTAAAAGTAAGCAAAATAGCTTTTTTTAATTAAACTTTAGCTTAATTTTTCTGTATTTGGATCAAGTTTTTCCCACTTCTTAAGAACAATGCCTTATGCATTAGTGTATTATCAATAATGCCTTTCTGAGCATCAGGTTCAGCTGTCTTCTTCACATTCTTTCTCCATCTTGCTGTCTATCTCATTTATTTGGAGTGACTTATGTCAGTAGGCTGTATTAGCAGCAGGAAGAGAGGTCCAAATGTTAGGGCTGTCTGCCACAGGGGATGTATTACTGCTGAAACGGCATCCGTTTGGCAAGTGGCTTTAACTTGGATAGATCGGCCTCTGTTTGAGACGTGCCCATTGATCAATATGTCATACTTGTGTGCCCAAGTGTTTAAGGGCAGACCTGAATGTCTCATGAGTTACATGAATGGTGCAACTGACCCTTTCAGGTTCAGCAAACTCAGAGATTTGGTCAAGTTTCAAGGGGAACGTGACTGGAAATAGAAAAATGTCCTTCATTACACTTCTCACGGACACAATTATACTGGGGCTTTGCAGTATCTTAGCGATTTTGTAGTTAGGGTGCTTGAAAAATACAGAGTGAAATGTGGTTATTGTTTGTTAGTATAGGAAAAGGTTTCAAGAAATTTCTTTTTTGAGATTGATTACATCCCGTGTACTGTGGCAGGGTGACTCCTCTCCCTCCACTAAGCCAGAAATATGAGGCCACCGCAAAGAGTCACATTTCTTGTTCAAACCATTGCTTTCGACAACTCCCACAAACATGAGCATGTTGTTTGCAAAAATATATATACAATCACAGCACTGTTCCTCTGATGTATCTTCTGTTCTGTTCTTTTATGAGCTGGTGGTTTAGGATGTGGTTTTCACTCAAGAGAAAGCTAAACCTTCAAACCAGTTTCCACATCTCTATGAATGACACTTCAGAAGTGAGCTGTGCAATATCTGCATCACTACTGGCACCAAAAACAATTGCAAAAAAATAAATTAATGAATAAATAGACTCCCCATTTTCAATTTTTTCTTGTGTCAGAAATACATTACCATTCAAAAGTTTGGGATGATTTACATTTTGTCAATATTTTAGTCAATTTTAGCATTTAATTTTAGTTTAAACAATTTACCACCTCCTCTGCATGGGTCAGTTCACATCCTGTTCTCTCTCGTCTCTTGCTTTCCCTTCTTTTCTTTCTTACCTCACACATAGAAAATTGGATGGAATCATCTGCCAGTGGCTGAAAATTGTGTCAAAAGGCTGTGAAAAGAAGTGTCTGAAGATTTGGGGGAAAACAGGTGATTTTTTTTTTGAGGTTCTGAGGCACAATAAGTACTATAGTAAACAAGCCAAAATGGTGACTGATTAATGCCACTTACGACTATGACATCACAAAAGACAGCATGTTTATTTAGAAACCAGAATAATAATCTTGATCAAAACATGTTTATGTAATAGATCGTAACCATAAATGCTTCATGCCATCTATTGCACCGATAAGCTAAACAGAAGGATTCAATCAAATCTGGGACATGGTAAAATCAATATAGCTACCCTGAAAACAACATTCCCAATCTTGTTGATCAATGAAACTGATCCAGTGACGGCATTCCAACTCCTGCTGAAGCTGTACTTACAGCTCAGAACAGTCCTGTTTCTCACGATCTGAAGATTGCCTGTCAGTCGTCAGACCATTTTACTAAAGCCAGACCCATCTGTTCCGCAAGGCTGATATGGATGTTATGGATCTTTGGCTGGGCTGGTGTGATGCCTTGTTCAATCACCTGGAGTTCTAGAATTTAATTTGGAATGTTGAAGAGGTCAAATGCTCGGCCACACTTCACACTGTTCTAATCAACTGGAGGTCACCTGTCCACAGTAACTATGTATTGATCTGATTTCCATGTGTGAATGCTTAACATAAATAATTCATTTAGAATTCATCATTCACTCCACCAATTGTGTCATTTCAACTTTTTTTCTTTTATGCAAAAACTTTTGAGATTATTTTCTTCATATAAATAGATGGTAGTTTGTGAACAATGGTTTCATTTTGTATCTTTATTTTATAAAAATTAAAAGGTTGGCAGTATAAGGTTTTTGAAGTCTCTTACGCTTACCAAGGTTGCATTTATTCATACTATAATTAATACTACTATATGTAGGCTACTGTAATTATACAACAATATTGTAAAATATTTGTATTTATTTTGAATATTTATTTCAAATAGACCTAATAGTTCTGTAAATGTCCTTAATGCTACTTTTGAAAATTTTAAATATGACACTGTGTGTCCAAATATGAACATTAAATCTAGAAATATTTTAATATAAAAATCAAGTCTGTATAAATTACAGAAATAATCTTAAAAATAAAGGTGCTTCATGATGTTTATGGTTTCATAACAAACCATTGACATCTGAAGAATCTCTGTTTCACAGAAGGTTCTTTGTGGCACAAGAATGTTCTTCATATTTTAAAAAACTAAGAAAGATGGTTCTTTAAATAACATTTAGGGACTTTCACACCCCGTAGTTCTAGGAACTTTAGGAATCAAGTTCTCCGTCGGGCCGTTTTCCTGGATGCAGGAAGTCTGAAGTGGCCGACAGCGATCTGTTTGCGTGCCATTAACAAACGTCAAAAACCAGTGAGTGGATGAAGCCTAAATTTTGAGCCATTTTTGTTGTGTGTAGAGACCTAATTTATTTATGATAACTTGCAGTGTAACATATTATCGAAGGTGAGAAAACAACACTGCAGACAACAGGTAAATTATGTTTTCTGTGTTTTATTTGTGGAGTACGTTAGCCTAACTTATATATGTTTACACGGGGTGCGTTCGAAACCGCATAACATTAACTTACTTCCATAATATATAAAGCAATAGGCGAGCAAATTAGTATGTTTGAATCTTGAGTATTCATAAAACAATAGGTGAAAGTTGCACAAATTCAGATTCTTAAGTTTTCATCGATGGACACTTTCCTATCCCAGAAGCCCACGCGAGAGGATACAGTGAACGTGTTGGAGAACAGCGAAGAGGGTGTTTACAAATTTGAGTATTACAAACCAAAAACCTTGTTCTGAAATCACATTTATTGAGCTGCTGTATAGTAAAATGTTGATTTGCTTGAGGTGAAATGACAGTAACGTTACATTTTAGATTTTACTAACGTTAATGTTGCAGTATACGTTTATTATAGCAATCAGGAGCTCCACTCGTACGTCACAAGAGTGGATTTACATAAACCATACATGTTAAAAAGACCATTATATTAATCAGATTATTATGCCTTCTTATTACATCTCTGTGTTTTGCCGAGATTGACTGACACACAGCATCCAGCTCAGCAGCCAATCAGCGTTCACAGATCAACGTGCAGGCGATTGTCCTGCCCACAGCACTGGGGCAAAGGTTGAGAGCGAGTTCATCAGAGCGCTGAAGTGGAAGCTGGAGTTTTTGCCGTCGCTTATTAAATATAGTTTTTCTTTATTGCGTGGGTGTTGTGCGTCTATAAAAAAAAACACACATACATGCAAACTGATCACTGGGTTGTTGTGGTGACAAATAAATGGGTTACTCCCGTACATTAATCATTTTTGGTCAAGTCTCTTACCGGACACCCTGTGATGGGTTTCAAACCTAACCAGCAGTTTACTCCAATGAGACTGCTATTATAGCTAACTCATTTTTTCAATATACATCTTATAGATTACTACGTGTCTATTTAATATTAGACAGGAAATTTTTTTAAAAGAATTGCATATGAGTACATCACAACATGAGCAGACATCTGAGAGAGTGATGGTTGTGTGATATTATGTAGAATTATGTAGATATTATGTTGTTAACAGCTTTAGGTGAATGTACGTGAATAAATCCACACGGGGTAACTAAACATAAGTTATCTGTTTTATTTGTCTATTAGTATTGTCAATAAATTGAGGAATATTTGTGTTGGATCACATCAGCAACTACCTAAACATGTAAAAGCTGTATTGATCAGATAAATCACTGGAGACTGACTCATGTCTGGATGTTACTGGACAGATTAGACACATGAGTGTTTATCTGAGTGACTGATGAAGATCAAAGGCTCTCAGATGGAGAAGTCCACAGCGTCATCCTGGAAATGGTCCAGTGTCATGGATAAGAACCTCCATCACTCTACCTGACCTTACTGCCTCATCTGGTCTCTTCATCTTCCATGAGGCAAAAGCCAGTAAGAACATCCAGAGAAAGACCAAAAGGATGTGATTTTAGTCAAATTTGTTCTGCTTGTTTCAGTTCATACAACGTCAGTTAATGAAACCAGAGTTTCAGAAGCTTTAAAAGCACTGTCAAATAATTTCATGAAGAATCTGAAAATCACGCTCCATTGACTGATATTGAATGAACAGAAACCAGCTGAATAAACTTCACCAAAATCATGTTTTCTGTGTACACATGTCTCTTTCTCATCAGATTGAGTCAGACTCCAGCAGTGAGGGTTGTGATGGACAGCAGAGACAGGTGAAGGTGGATACAGGGGTCAGCTGCAGAACTGGCTCAGCTGTGTTGAGATGCAGTAGATGTGGGTTCACTGGCTGTAAATACAAGAACAGTATGTTTTTTCAAACCAACGGCTCTGTAGTTCCTATAGTGTTTTTGACCCTATTTTGAAGTAGGAGCTAATTTAGTTCATCCAAACTGTGTTTTTGTAACTAAAAATATTCATAGTCCCTTTGATGTGAAAACGCAAAAAAATGGGTAGTTCCACACTTAGTTCAGGTACTCTGAAAATGTTGCTGTGGCAAGAGATGCCCTTTTGACTGAATGGTTCTTTGTGGAACTAAAAAAGGTTTTTCTATGGCATCACTGTGAAGAGCCTTTTATTTTTAGGGGTGTACAAACTTTGGGTCATTGGTTAATGCTCACACTGTGCCTTTGTTGCTTTTTCAGTGAAGGTGAGGAAGATGATGGGGTCAGAATCCAATATTTGCTTTATCAGCAGCTTGTGCTTGTTTATCTGAGTCAAAGATCAGAGAATGGCTGATCGCAGCCAAACATCAACAATGCCAGCCAATATCTGATAAGGAGAACATGGCAGAGGACACAGCAAAGAGCTCATTGACACAAACACCCAAAAGCTGGCGTATGTGTGTGTGTGTATTGAATCAATGGCGTGCAGAACAGGAGTTCCTGAAGAGATTCACACTCTGAAAAGTGAGACCTGGGTAAGCGTGCTATCGGCACCTTGTTTTACAAAGTGAGAATTAGGAAACGTATGTCTGTGAGACACCAGATTGCACATGTTCACACGTTAACTTTCAGTCTCCTTCCGAGAAATATTGTGGAGTTTCCGTCAAAACCTTCAGAGAATGATGATGTCTGGCCAGAAAGAGAAAGAGAGAGGGAAAACCGGGCGGCCCCAGCAGATGGAGGTTAGGGTTCTCCAGTTTATTCCATTTCAAACAGGTAATGGGCTGTGAAATGAATACACAGTAAGCATTTTTCTTCAGTGTGAGGGCAGTTTCATTCAACATATGGACATTGAAATTATTGTGTATGTTTGTTGGTTTCTCTAGCATGTGTCAGTGTGTGTACAGTACGAAAGCTGTATTATTAATTATGTGTCATTTTCCTAATGAGCCTACTGCAATTTAAATTATGGGAAGCCCTTCCTGTTTGGAAAACCTCTAATCAAACGCCAAACAAATAATTTTATTGCATAAAAAAACCCTTATCCATCAGTTTGACTGAATGAGCTTTCATTTGTATTCAACTGTAACAATATGAAAAAGACATCTACTAATACAGTGATATTTAACATTATGTAATATTGCTATGAAAATACTCCATCAAACTTTATTTCAATAGTCCACTTTAGACTTTCTACTAACAGTAAGTAACTTTGCAATTACGTCAACTAGCAGGCAACGTGTTAGTATGTCTAAAGTGCATTATCAAAAAGAAAGTAATGCTTAATCCTTGCAGTTATTCATATGTTGTGTTGTCAAATCATTAATAATAATAAATATTATTCAAAATAAATGTTTTTGTTTACATTTATATACACTGCTCACTTAACACAATGTAACTCCAAGTCAATCACGCTTCTGTGAAATCCAACGTTTGGCATTTGCCAGAGAACACCAAGATTGGCAAATTCGCCACTGGCGCCCTGTACTCTTCACAGATGAAAGCAGGTTCACACTGAGCACATGTGACGGACGTGACAGAGTCTAGAGACGCTGTGGAGAACGTTCTGCTGCCTGCAACATCCTCCATCATGACCGGTTTGGCAGTGGGTCAGTAATGGTGTAGGGTGGCATTTCTTTGTAGGGCTGCACAGCCCTCCATGTGCTCCCCAGAGGTAGCCTGACAGCCCTTGTGAGGCCATATGCGGTTGGCCTTGGGTTCTTCCTAATGTAAGAAAATGCTAGACCTCATATGGCTGGAGTGTGTCAGCAGTTCCTGCAAGATGAAGGCATTGATGCTATGGACTGGCCCACCCGTTACCCAGACCTGAATCCAATTGAGCACATCTGGGACATCATGTCTCACTCCATCCACCAACTGTCCAGGAGTTTCAGCAAATTTTAATATGTAAAGAACAAAGTATTAAATAAGAATATTTTATTAATTCAGATCTAGGATGCATTATTTTAGTGTTCCCTTTATATTTTTGAGCAGTGTATATGTATGTGTTGCCTACTGTGTTTATTATATATATATATATATATATATATATATATATATATATATACACACACATACACACATACACACACAATATGCTATATAAAAAATATTATTAAAACAACTGTATATCACTGCTAGGTATTAATTATTATATTATATTTATATTTAGATGAATGTCTAATGTAATGTTTTCTTGTTTAAATAAATACATTCTCTTTTCCCCCCATCCCAATCCTATACAGCAACAACCAATAGCAAGACTTGCATGGTGCTATTTGTTTATACAACCAATGGCAGCTATAGAAAAACCTATTTTAAAAAGTCATTATTTTTGGTTTGGTGATGCTAGGAGAGCAGAAATTACATACTTCACCTTTAAAAAAAAGTATTATTATTATTATTATTCCACATATAGCCCGTCTCTCCTGCCCCCTACTCTGTTTCTTTCTCAGTGCCTACTGAACTCAACAAATTTCTAGCTACTACATGTCTTAGATGTGTCCAGTTGTATACATTTCTCTGGCCTTTGACGCTTTGCATGATGGCACGAGTACCAAGAGCCTCCCTGTGGGGCTCCAGAATCAACGCCACTGTTAGCTTTAATGATCTGTCTTAAAGTAGACGCAGTAATCAGGCTAGTACATCAAACAGAGCAGAGCATAATTTAGTTTCACCCTTTACAAAACCCTACAGATATTACAGCAGGAACAGTGCGAGTTAGATAAACAAAGCTTCGTCCTCTGAAACCGGATGGTGTGGCGTGGCCCAGGTGCCTTGTCATGGTTGCAATCTGTGTCTGGCGTCCCAACAGAGAGCCACCATGAACCAGAACTGTCGGCGCAGTGCAATTTGTTCAGAGAGGAGAAAGCACCGCGCCACCTGCATCACATGCCTGCCTAACGTCCCCAGAGGAAGGACACAGTGACAATTAGACTGTTGCATCTTCTGCTTTCTCCACGGCATGCAGAAACAATTCATATTTACTAGATCTGTAGCTTAAAGGGATAGTTCACACAAATATAAAAACCCTCATGTCATTCCAAACCTGGAAGGCTTTTATTCACCTTCAGAACACAAAACAAGACACTTTTTTTTAAGAAATCAGAGCGCTTTTCCTGAATGGGAAGTAATGCAACCACATTCAGCACCCAGTAATGCAGTAAGACATTGTTAAAGCAGTCCATGTAAGGCCTGAGTAATTCATTACAGGATGTTTATTTTTGATAAACTACCTACATTGTTATTGTTATGCTAATAACACAATCATTCCAACCATTTGAAAACAGGACTGATTCTTTTTAATATTAATTGACAAAATGTTTTTTTATGCTCACCAAAGCTGTATTTATTTATTCAAAAATGATGTAAATGGAATAAAATTTTGCAATATTTCAAGAATATACAATCACTGTATTGAATACATTTTAAGATGTAATTAAATTCCTGTGATGTCAAATCTGAATTTTCAGCATCTATTACTTCAGGCTTCAGTATTACATTACTGTATAGTAATCATTACAATATGTAACTTGATCTGATTATTAATTTTCTCCATCAGTGTTGGTAATATTGCATGACTGCTGTTCTATTAACCTGTTAAATACATATATTTAATGTTTAAAATTGGTAACAGTATATAAAGTATACACTTAAAATGATTCAAACAAAGTATATGATACAAAGAGTGTTAACAACAGACATATTTAAGATCTTGCTTGCAAGGTAAATGTGATTTTTAAAAAAATAGAAATGTATTTATTATTACTATTTTAATGTGGAAGGTTGAACAGAAGGTCCAAAAGATCCTGAAAGACTATACATTTTTTTCTTTAGCTGTTGCAGCTATTCATCTGATGACCAGTGTTGCCAAGTCTGTGGTTTGCCAATGGAATTGGGCTACTTTAACGCTCGTTCTCCTGTATGTTTTTCATGTCTATGGGTTGAAAAGATCCCAATAACCTGATATTCAGCCCCTGGAATGCGACTTTTATCAGAAGATCCCAACAAGACAAAAAAAAACAACATATATTCTACCCTACCAGAACACATTTTTACCAGGAATCCTCCCTGAAAAGCATTGGACTAGTTTTGAGCAGCATTTGGGTGGGTTTTGCTGTGAAAACCTGGCAACCCTGCTGATTAAGTTCTGGGGTGCTATTAAAAATAGTAGAGGATGATTCCTGGACCGTGTGACATGGACTATTCTACAGATGTCTTTACTATGTTTCTGTGTCTTGATTGTGGTAATATCATTACGGTCTATGGAGGCTTGGAGAGCTCTCAGATTCCATCAAAAATATCTTAATGTGTGTTCTGAAGACGAACAAAGGTCTTACAGATTTGGAAAGACATTAGGGTGAGTTACTACTAAAAACAAGTTACAAGATTCACAGGAACTTTTATCAGCTTGAGATGTCATGGTCCTGTCCAGGCTCTCTCTGTTCTGCAGTCTGTGACCTTCTGACCCTGTTCTGTGCCTCACAGCCTTGCAGTCCCTTCCTGAAATACACACTGACACTGATCCTAGGACCTCAGCTGTAGTCCTCATAGAGAGAGGGGGACACTCTCTAAAGAGACGTCTCATCGACTCATGCAGAGCAGCCATCAAAAGATCACTTTCTGCAAGGGCACCAGTGACACGGCTCATAAATCTGTTTTTAACACCATCCTGTCCTCGTCTTTTCCCTTCTGGCTTGTACCAAACTCTCACACAGACAGACTCTGTTCACTCTGTTCAGCAATGCATTGCCAACCTTCGCCAAAAAGGACATATGCATATAAAACTGGCTTAGCTGTATCCAAAGGTGATGAAGAAACATGGAGTAGTCCGAAAATACAGAGCAGAATGTGTCCCAGATAAGTCAAGATGAGGAAGAACTTAATAAAGCATGTAACAGGAAGCAAAGTTTGGAGGTTTGCGGTGGCTGAGCAACACAGCTTTTTTTTTATCACAAGCACCCTTCATCCATCCATTTTCTGAAATTAGTTTTTCCCATTTTATGCATTTTGTTTGTTACTCAAGTGTTGCAGCTGTTTTTATGCTGGTGCCAGATTTATCATTTGTTACGAATAACCTGATCTTTTGATTTGCATAATCACAGGATAAATAAATAAAATACTCAAATGAGATGAAGTAAAGATATTTTATAAAGAAATCAATTATTTATTTCCCAAAAATAATTATATTTCACATTAAACTATACATATCGATATAATTAGTCACACTATGATATAAGATCTTGGTCATACTGCCAGCCTTTACTTAACAGTGTTGAGAAATCAATTTTTTTATATAAAAAAAGGACACTTCATTGTATTTTTAAAACAAGAATGAATCATGTAAAATAGAGATGTAGGCTATCGTGATGGAAGTAGGATCAAAGTACTGACCCTCAACCCCTTCACAGCACGAAAGCTCTCATATTCAGCCTTCAGCAGCACAATCAATCATTACAGAGGAACAGCAACAAACCAGACCTAAATGTGCATCTGTTATTAAAGAATTTCTGAGTTATTACTAATGACTTCAAAATAAGACCTAATGCAACAACACACGTCATGAATTTTTATATTAACATAAAAAAAAATATATATATAATAATAATTTTAGTCACTGTAATCCCTTAATTAAGAAAAAAGAGAGAAAACATACTGGTTATGAGCTGGCCTTGAGCAGGGGCTAATTGCTTAGGACTATCTAAAGAGCACCGAATGAACAGCTTAAACCATCTTATAAACAGCTCAAGACCAGCTTGAACCAGCTCAAACCAGCAGCCTTGCTTCAAAACCTTACCAGCTGGAGTTTTCAAACAGGAATAGCACTAATTTAATTTAATTTCTTTTTAAATTTGCGTTACCTTGATGCACTAAAAAACTAAAATAGGCTAATAATAATAATAATAGAAAAACTTTATAGACATAAAAACTGACAAAACACAACAAAACCACTAAAATTACACTGCATATAAAAAATGCAAAAAAATCAGAACAGAAAAATAAAAATCTGGGAGTTACTGGGTGCATACGTTTAATATAAACCACACTCACTCCATTTAAAACATTCTGGGTACTCTCCACATGGTAGAAGACGGGAGAAGAATTTTTAAATGTTTTTATTGTTTTCCTTGTGCCAGTATTCTCATGGCTTTGAAAAGTTATGTTTGAACCACTAATCTCACATAAACAGACATAGAAGTACTTATTTTCATGTTTGGGTGAACTAACCCTATAAAGAACTTAACCCTATAAAGGACATGCCAACATCAACTGATTTCTAAAAATGTCCTTTGATAATGAAAAGTTTGAAGTTAAAAACAGTCACTTTTTCAATAATTCTGATTTTATCATACTCATTAATAATGTCTATGGTGTTTTCATGGACACTTTTCATTCCTCTTTTGCTAGTCTTATAATGCAGTGCCTCCTCTCTTCTCTGAATCTGGCAGCCAATCAGACGGCTGAGAGAGGGAGAGAGTGCGCATGCCTTGATCAACCATATGCTAAGCATATAGGAATGCCTACATGTATGTGCACGTCCTACTTTGTGCACCGCTCCATCACCGGGGAGGTCCATCAGGAGGAGCAGCTTTGAGGGTTACACAATCACATGAACACACAAACGCTTACACACTCACTTCCGCACATAATGGTGACAATGAGAGGATCCTCAAAGAGAGAGTCGAGGAGAAGAGGACAATGGACAGAAACGATGCCATATGCCTGGGGTCTGTTACTATAGCAACGCCACACTTCCTCTCTCTCTTTCATTCTTTCTTCCATCTTAGCCTGGATTGAAGGAATAAAGGAAAACCAATGTAGTAGGAAAAATCTACATTTTACGCTGCACAGAATGAAAACTTAAGGTGCACTACATGCCAATGACAGATTTATTACATGCCAGTAACATTAAACATTGTATTATTATAAACAGCAATGTGTGTTTCCTTTTGTACTTTTGATCAATGATCAATGAACTCATTAATTAATTTAACATGTTTTACATTAAATATGTAATGTGCATTTGTGCAAAATTTAAATTTGCCATTCCTTTGAACTTTCTATGCATCAAAAAATCCTGAAAAATATATATTCATTACAACTGCCACAGAAATATTTTTTGATTAAGTTGCAAAACTGTACATTGATAATAAAAATGCTTCTTATTACGATGATTTCTGTAAGGTTATGCGACACTGAAGGCTGGAGTAAAATGCTCAAAACAGAAATACATTACATTATACATTTTTTTTTTTTTAATTTTAACATTTGTGATTAAACAAATACAGACTTAACAAAGACATACATAAACAGATTTCTTAAACCATTTAAGAACCCCCTGACTTTAGAACAGTTGTTTATATGCACACACGAATGAAAGCTACAGCCAAGAACAATATTTTCAGTTAATATTATTCTTGAAAGGATTGTTCACCCAACAATAAAAATTTATTTAGTAATTACTTAACCTTGTGTCGTTTCAAACCCGTAAGACCTTTCTTCATCTTCAGAAAACAAATTAACATGTTTTTGATGGAATCAAAATGTTGTGACCTTCCCATAGACGGCAACACAACTGACACATTCAAGGCCCAGAAGGGTAGTAAACACATAATTAAAATAGTCCATGTATCATTTGTGGTTCAATGAGAATACGAATAGCTTTGTTTAACAATTTCTTCTCTTCCAAGTCTTTGACACACATAAAAAAATATCTTGTTCCAAAGATTCTTACGAAGATCTCAATCTTACGAGTTTGGAATGACATTAAGGTGAGTGTTTTCTATATTAGAATTTTTATTTTTGGATGATCTACCCACATCAATAATTCACACAAATCTACTGTATAACTTTAGAGTACTTAGAATATAAGTCAGATGGCCACCACTGGCCACTACGCTACATGTTTTTCAACATTGGTGCACAGCAAATGAGCAGACCAAGACCCACCTTTTAGAGAGTTTAGGTTCACTTTCAAATAAACTCTGTTGCGGTTTGACTGACATATGAATGCAACACAGATTAAAGACATCGAAGTGATCTAAAAATAAGATGCAAGGTCACAAAATGTGAGCATAAAAGAACATAATGCTAAAGCAATCAGAAACACTGTTCAATGGAATTCCTGACACTGTTTTGACACTTACACATTTCATAAGCTCTGAAAGCTATAGTACATATGTCAAAAATGCTGTCTGGTCAAGTTGTGACCATATCCTCAATGTTCAATGTCAAAGTATATAAATAATAATAAAGTCAAATATATCCAGCCCAAAAAAACAAGAGATCCAAACTACAAGTAGAAAACACACTCTTAATTACTCATTTGCTGCTGTAACCAACTAGAAAAATTTAGCATACACCTCCAACGTTTTGCACACCATTGTATTATTCTGCCACATGCCAAACACACACACAGATGCATTGAGAGATCCCCAAAGACACTCCTCATGCAGATGCACGGGGCAGTCGAATAGTGGTCGCTAGGCAACAGCTAATGGGAACCTCAACAAACAATAAACTATAAACCTGACACTTACAACAATCCACACACACACACCCTCACTTCCCACACACTCATAGCCCTGGGCAGCGGAGGGTAATGTCTAGGTGAACGGCCTGCCTCTCTTCATTTTCTTTGACTGTCAGTCCTCATCCGGAGAACAGACTGATCCCCTCGGGCAGCCCTGCACTCCTACTCAACCACTGTCAACAGATACACACTCACACACACCTGTTGGCAAGAGGTTCACATGAATACACACAGAACAAATGCGCATATTTATAGAGATGTATTTACGCATAATGCCACAAAGCAAAACATATTTGAATCCATAAGCGCACAAACGCACACACACACAATTTCTGACATTGGCAGTCCTCTGCTGTTTTAATAACAGGCACCACTGCCTCAGAAAAGACTGATTAATATGTTGATTACTCATATGAGGTCATACACAGCAGAACACACACACGTTTATTTAGCATCTAAATGAGGACATAGCACAGACTTCCATTGTTTTTATTCAGCATTATGTTACGTTTACTGTAGGCTACCTCTTTTTGCAATTATAATAACGACAACAAAAACATATAATTTATTATTGATATATCATATATATTTTTTCTTCCAAATGTTAAGACAAAATGAAGCTAATAGGATAATGTTTGTGTGCAAAAAAATTTAAATAATAGCTACTTTATTCAACAATTCTTCTTCCCATGATTTGCTATCTGCTGCCATTATTAAGAATTCATGCAAGGGAAAATAATTGTTAAATAAAGTAATTATTTTTAATTGCTTTGCGCACACAAAATTCTGTTTATTCTCGCAGCTACATAAAACTCTTTGGTTTTTGTGAGCACGTCGCCATTAAAAAAGTGCCCAGTGAGCTACGGATCCCAACATTGAACGAAAGTCTATTTTTAATTGCCATCAAAATCCATTGTTGGCTTAAAATCATATGTCAAATTTCTTAATAGCACAACTTTAAATGAACAAAATATCAATGTGTAATAACGCTATTGCTTTGTGTGGACATCAACATTTTGATGTTTAGCAGATTTTGAGTTTGGTTACCATATCAGGTGTTTTATATCAATAGGATGTTAACATGAGATGTTTGGAAGACAATGTATTGACATCGGCTGTCATCCGTATTCTAAATGTAACTGACATTGCCAATAGGGGTTGTCCTGAAAGTGAATTTTGGCCACCCAATGTCAGAACCAATCTACAACCAAAAAGCAATATCTCCTAGGTAGGTGGACTCCTAGTTATTCTGAGATGCTCTTTTTTTCAAGCCAGCAGCTTGAAAAAAGTCACACAATGGAAACCCCAATGCCTTTATGATTCATGTTGTGAATTTTAACAGAGTTGATTGGTTAGATTCATGGCCTAGAAACAACAAATGGGAAAACCCAAGGCCGAATAAAGAATTTCCAATGAAGGATACAAAGTTGCTTCCATTTTTTTGAGGTACCTTGGGAGATAGCATGATTTTGTGACCTTGAAACATATATGGGGATGCTCACAAGCTTGCAGCACCATAGTGTATGCGTTAAATTAAAACTGAATGTTTGCAGTCTTGCTAAGACAGAGAGACACAGAGAGGGTGAAAATCTGCTGATGAATCTGTTGGACCTGATGTCCTCGGCACAGAAGGTGACCCTGACACCCACTCCATCTTCCTCTCACTCAAACACTTCTACTGTATATTAACCTCCTTTTTCTTCTCTTTACTCCACTGGATACACAGTGTTACTCAGTTCTTATCAATATGCACAACTGTCCTTACCTTATCAATCGTTGTGTATACACTCTAGCAGTTAACAAAAAACACTTGAAACATGAAGAGCAGCTTTGTTTTTGAAACCATTCTTTTTTACCTATAGGTTTGTGGTTTTCAAATGATCCATCAACATTTATTTGTTTGTTGCATTAACACACTACCCACAGCCGAGGCTGCTTTTTTCTTAAATATAAAGTGACACACACAGGTGAAAAATACTGGTATGCAACTAACCATTAAATCCGTTCCAATAGCTCTAAAATATAAATCAAAATAAATTATTACAGATTTATAAAACAATACTTAGGTAGAGATGCAGTTTGGAATCAAGCATTTCAATCCAATAAGTCAAAGAAATAAATGTTTGCTTTATAAAATTATCAGTTTAGTTTATGCTTTTATTGACATTAAACAATCATCAATAAAGCCAATAAAGGTTTGTTGAAGCACAAGTTCAATTCACACACAAACATCTGTGACTACCATATGATGTGCTCTATATTTGCGTGTTTATAAAAGCCTAAATTAATTCTGTTCTTCACAAGCAATCATATTTCTTCACAAGACTACATACAGTAGATTCATTTTTATGTCGCCTTTACAAACGTTTGTTTTTTTTTTTAGGTTACTTGAACTTGCAATGGTGGGAAATGGTGCAAAGGTCTATTGGGTATCATAAAATATATCTTTGAAGATTAACCAAAATCGTACAGATTTGGAATGAAATGAGAGTGAAATGATGACCGCAATTTAGGTGGACTATCCATTTAAGGCATCTGCATAATGACAGTTATGTGATTTGTCTATTAATTACGCAATGGTTTCTTTATTAATGTCGTTATTAATGTTGCTATAGAAACACATAATTCAGAGTCCAAGGATGTGCCCGGCTCTGAAAATGTTCAGGTTGTCATGTAGTAATTACGGTAATTATGACATGGCATTAATGCACCATAACACTCAAATAAGCTTGAAAATGCAAAATAGGCTATATAGGGTACAAACACACTAAAAAAAAAAAAAAAAATTTTGAAGAAACATTATTGTTTTATTCATAATATCTGATGTGATATCGCTTCGTTCACCAACTTATAAAATTAAAGCCATCTTTTTAATTCACTGTGATGTTGCAATAGCTCTTGGACCTGCCTTTTCTGTAAACGATCCTTGCAGTGCTGCCCAATAATATGGCATCTTGCAAGGCATACTTACTGTATGCTTCCTATTATTTGTAACTGCCTACCTCCAGTTCTGTCGATGTATAGAGCTCACTAGGTTTTGAAATAGAACTGAGGCATTACTGGAGATCTTTGGTCTTAAATATCTTTTCACTGACACCCTTAGTTATTCAAACACTGCCCTGTTCCTGCCTCTTTATTAAAATCTGGCCCATTCTTCTTCCGCAGCCCAATTCTGCCAGACCCGGGCGTTTCCCCTGAGGACAGTGTGGGATGAGGCAGCTTAAAATTACCTCCCTTAAATTCTCATTCTACCTTCATAATTTCTGTCCTCCGTTCCTCAGCCAGTATCCTCTCTTGAACCCATCTCTCTGCTCTGCAGTTATGAATGATGGATCGCTTATGAATGGCTGATTCCATGTAAGACAGGAAAAGAACGATGGTCTGGTGTCCCCGAGCAGGTCTATGTATCTCCTGACACAAGAGTCCACAGAGACCTGGCATTTAGCAGGGCTGGGTATTTAAAGGAGCAAATCCTTTCAGAGGTAGAGAAAGAAAAAGACATGAAAGGAGGGAGGATTAAAGACTGAGAGAGAGAGAACGAGTGTGAGTGGTCACCGATACTTTACCATATCTTACCTTCACATTCTTTCTCCAGCAAAAACCCCAGAGCATCAGAACTCCACACACATGCACTCATCTACACTCATGTGCATGTAAACCCTACAGAAAGGAGTTTAAAGCCTGCTAAAGCCCATAGGATAACCTTTTCATGTTCTATACGTTCTAGATAAACCCTCTGTTGCTGCTTAAATAATGTCTATATTGACCTGATGAAGCTGTAACAAAAAAAAACTAATACGTATCTGCAATAAACCATAAAAACAAGAATCTAAAGGGGAAAACTAGGAAGTTATGATATTTGTACTGATATTTGTGATACTACTTACCCTACTTACTCACTGGAAACCTTTGAACAGTGTATTTTGTAGGATAAAAAACTACTGCTAGAGTAAACAATAGTAGGATAATAGGGCTTCTGGCTCCAATCACGAGACACAACAGACCCGCTAGATTTAAATCAGCACAGCCAGCGAAGGATCGGACGCATCTGTTTTGTTTGAAGAAACGCACCTTTTTGTATCAACCAAAAATGGCTATTGAAGAAGTACAGACGTTCCTCTCGTTGATAGCCGAGGAGCGGATCCAGCGAGAGCTGACAACTAGCAGAAAGCAGCTGCGAAAGCGATAAAAGAAATAAATCTGCATACACACATGCTCAAACTACCTCACGAACAACACACTGACTTGCAGAACAATCTCCTGTACATTGATCTGCCTGTGCATCAGCTGCAGCACCAAATGCGTGAGGTGGACGGGGAGTTTGCGCTCATCAAAATTCAATTGCGGGTCAATAATGCATGAGCCAAACGGGTAGGACTGAAGCAGAACAACAGAACGCGCAGATGACAAGACGACAGCGTTTTACAGGAACAACAAATGCTTTTGCACAACACAAGCTGCCATTTCATGCCTAAGGGACAAGCATTGTTTACCCATTGAAACGTATGGCTATCAATGGCAATTTCAGCATTTTTTTTAAAAACCTTTCCATTTAAATTGCGTCAAATTGAATTGAGGTGGGCTTAAATGACATTACGGCAGAGCAAATGAAACCGAGGAAAGGAGAGACCCTGATAGGACGGAGGGTGCCGATTTGTGGCTAAGAGAGATGAGCAGAAAGAGATGGAGAGATAGAGGTGATGGAGAGCCACTTGTGGCCTGAGGTGATGGATGGAGGAAGCGTCACGGGGCAGGTGGAGTGGGTTTGCCCTCTAATGATTTCTCTCTCCATTCCACAGTGAAATACGTCCCTGTCTGCAGAGCATTGGTGGTATCTTTCTCCCTCTCTCGGCTCTGTGAATCACTTTTTCTTTACATGATGCTCCCGGTGTCTCTTTGACATGCAAACACACACATATGCGATCTCAAGCAGGTCATGTGTTTGGCAGGACTTCTTCTGTGAGAATGTGGCGCAGCGAAAGCCTCCAGCAGAAGCAGCAGCAGCCCTCTCTCTATCCTCTGCCAGAGATGTAGGCGTATGCTTGCATTACTACCTGCTCTGAGCCCGACCACCTCACTTCATTGACACGAGCTGCCTGCCAGAACCATCCAAAGCTCTATTTCTAAAGCAGATCACAGTGTTTTAAGTGCCTCATTGGCTGTTTAGTCTGTTCTGCGGGATTCATTTGGGGCTGCAGTACATAGGCAAAACAGGGCCATCTAAAGAGCACTGAAAACATTATTTTGCACATTTTATGTCTGCAGTGCGTTATGGACTAGGTTACGTTCGTATCACTTTCCGTTTACGGCAGATAAATTACCTTCAGATTCTTTTGAAGGGGGTCTAAATAGAGTGGGTAGTTATATGTGATGCAAGAAAGACATTATTAAATGTGTATTTTGCTTGTTTTATAGTTGAAACCATCAAAGTGTCTCCTATGAAGATAGATAGACGATAGATTTTGCTATACCGTTTTTACCGTAGTGAATATATGTTGTTACTGTATAAGTGGGAGTACTACTTTACATCATTTACGAGAGAGATAAAGAAAATGTAAAAAAAAGAAAATTAAAATGCAGAAAGTACAGAGAAGGGCACGTTTAAAACCAAAGCAAGGAAGAACTTGTTTAACAGCTCTAAATTTTAAATTTGCCAAGGTACCATACAAGCCTAAAGGCCGAGACACACCAAGCCGACAGTCGGCTGTTCAGCAAGTTAAAAAAGTGAGAACTCTGATTGGATGCCTAGTTTCGCAAATCAGTCAGTGTAGGAGATTAAAAGCGATAGTGAAAAAACTAGTACGTAAATGAAGATGGGACAAACAGAAGACTGTTCAAACATTATGCGATCTTGCAAGCATTCCGATATATGAAACTGATCATAATCATGTGAGGAATTGTTTACACTTCATATATCTTTGTTCCGGTTTCTCCATTTGAATGTTGATTACTAACTTTTGCGAACTGCTGATATTGACAGCTAACACACCTCACGCATGCGCAGAACATGCATGGGGGGCGGTCGTGGCGTAATGAATAGGGACTTGTAACCGAAAGGTCCCGGGTATGAGTCCCAGATCCAGCAGGGGTTGTGGGTGGGGTTAGTGAATAACCGGTACTCTCTCCACCTTCAACACCATCACTGAGGTGAGACCCTTGAGCAAGGCACTGTTCCCGCAACTGCTCCCCGTTAAACACAGAGCACAAATTCCTAGTAAGGGAAACCACACCTGGCCACATGTACTTTCCTTTTCCTTTAGTCAGCTGTAGTCTGTGCTGTGTGATTGAGCGCAGAATTTTTGTCCGCCACTACCGATGTGAGGGTATACACCATCGGCTTTCAATGCCTGTAGTTGGTTGGCGGTTGGCTTGGATGTTGTGTTATGTAATATATATGCATTTGCTCTGTATTCAGTCACACATATGCACTGATACTGTACCAGAGACCCATTTTTCCTGGACTCCACAAAGAAACAAGAAGATGGGTTTCCATAACAGCCTCTTTGCATCCTGTTACTCAACCTGTACTGAAAGAACAGACAGGAAGGCTTTTCATAACCTTACAAACAGAGAAACGGGCAGGATTACAGAGATGCTGCATGCAAACATGCAAACAGGTCGTGGTTTTAAAGTGGCGCTCCTCAAAAAGGCTGAAATATGTTAGCTGAGCTCTCACAGTGTTTCACCCTAGTTTGAGCATACACAGTTCTCATACAACAGATGGATTCAGTCTGAAAGGTGCCGGTCTCTCTCTGGGAGAATTCACTAAGAATGATTTGAGCTCATTGTTGTGTAGTTTATCGGGCTGTCTGCTATTCGAGAGCTTGATTTACTACACTCAAAAAAATGATTCCCCAACACTGTTCAGTTTATTTTAAAAACTTAAAAACTATATTTTCATTCAACACAATTATGTTTGGTGTTTGGTTTGCATTGTGTTTAACTGACTTAAAAAAGGTTTGTTTCAACTCAATATTTTCATTTTGAAAGAACAAATTATTTTACTTGTGTAACTAGGAAGTGGCTTTCCCCTTCCCATCATACATTGCACAGGGCAGGATAAGGATAGTAAATCTTGAAATTAAATGATATTTTAGTGATTTTTAATAAGATGATAAAACTGTGAGACTTGTTAACATTTAATGCTCTTTTATGTTTGTATTTAAAAGACCTTCTGCTACAGTATGTTAGTGTTTTTGGTGGTTACCATTGTGGTAAAGTGTAGAACGTGCTTAGGGACCTGTTTTAAAATGAATAATAATAATAAAAATACTTTGGGCATGCCATGTATGTATCAAAACCATCTTATGTTATGCATAATAAGTTGGCTAATGCCTAAAGTTAAGTAAATCAAACATCTTTTTTTTTTTCAGTGTAGAAGGATGTCTTCCTATTATTTTATTTTTCGGTGAAATGTTGTAGTTTGAGTTCAACAAGCATATATTGTATACATTTCATTAAAACGGTATTTGATCAAATAGAGTTGAACCAACTCAAATAAATTTATCATCAAATTAATTTCTTTTTTTATGAGTTGGGGCTACACATATCTATTGGATGGAAATCCTGCCTACAGTTAAAATGAGTTCATCCAATGAATCATTGCAGCTTACTACAATCTTGCATACTTCAATGGCACTGTAACACGGGTGCAGAATTTATTTGCAAGTTGGCCAACTGCTGTAGGCTTTGCTGTGTGTTTAAATGCAACTTTTTGACCCACACACAAGCGACATGACAAGGTTTTTTTTTTCTTTTCTGTCACCTGGCTGATGTAGGCTGATTACAATCAGCCACATGTGTGTGTGTAATAGCACTCCAGTGATCACTGATTTAGACCCGTTTCATTAGCCTGCTCTTATTCACACTGATGATACTTCATGAAAAAACGCTTCTCTGCTCATAACTCCTCTCGTCTAAACAAGTCTACATGAGCCTGCAATTCATATTTAATGCCACTAAAACCAGCTGGGAATCTGAGCCAATTATCATCACTGAATGCTTCACACTCTCTCGTACCCTACTGTAAAGGGAGAGGAAAGGAAAAGAGGTAGGAATTGAGAAACACAAGGCTAGGGGGCTTGTTGAGACAGCTCTCTTCCATTAGCACCGTGTTGCGTTCCCTCTGGGACATGAGGGTGAGAGAGACCAGCACTCAAACTCACTGTTGACCACTTTACAGCATGTGTATGCTGGGACACATGGTCCGCCTGCGTGCTCTTCATGGGCAGCTGGGCAAGGGTGACAGGACATGTTTTGCAACGATGGATGGAGTACTGTAATGACCAAATGTGCACAATGACGTCAAAAAACTATTTCTGCTAAAAAGGATACACTAACAAAAAATATGCACTATAGGTGACTTTTGTAGGTGACATGTATTTTGGATGTGATTAATCACGTTTCACATCACTAATACACACACACACACGTATCCATCCCATGTATTTGCTATATATGATTATATTGCTACTATATTGCCACTTTTGCAACTTTAGGTACTACAAAATTCTGTGCATGAATTTAAGCATTTCATGGTACAGTACAGTAAAAGTACCACTATCACTGTATCAACAGCACATTTACTATTATGCGGTATACTGCATGTTGCAAGTCTTTGCTCATGGGCACTTCACTAAGAACTTCAGAAATGTGACGTGAAAGACAGCAGACAGGGAAATATCAATCCACTTCACACTTTAAAAGCCCTCAAAACATTTGTCACTCACAAAACATCATGGCCATAACATTTAGACAGATGATTTATAGGGAGGCTGTGCAGCAAAATGGAGGATGTTGGCAAAATTGCTAGAGTAGCTTAAAGCTCCTTTAAAGATTTCATTCATTGGAAGTTGTAAAAAATGTCGCTTCACTATTATGAAAGAATAGTGAAGTGACAACAAGTGAAACGAGCTCGCAGCAGACTGACAGTTTCTGGATGTTCTGAATAAAGATTTTGACTAAAAGATTACGACATTTACAGATAAAGACAAAAAACAAAACTAAACTTACACAAATTAACAGTTTACCTCAAGACTAATAACTTGTGCTGACAAAGTAAATGGAGCCAGCATCAAATCAATGCAGACTTTAACAACTCATTAGCAACTACAGGTAACAAAGGTTAGAAAAGCTAGAAAATTATTATGGGATATTGGGGATATTGTTATTGTATGGAATATTGTTTTAAAATGTGTGGTTCTCCTCATCGTTGTAACATTTAAAGGTTGCAAAAAACATTTCTTACAGTGATTTACTTTTTTTTCACTCAAGATACAAACATATCTTAGAACACTGAGGTAAAAATTACATCATGAGAACAACCTGAGTATGTAAAAAGCCCCGAGGTTATAAAAACACCAAACAAAACATTATTTAAGTAATATTTATGGAATGTCCTTATAACATGTATGAGAATGCTCCACGCACATCACTCTAAGGGTGTACTCACACTAGGCAGTTTGAACCATGCCCGAGTGCGTTTGACCACCAAAGCACAATTCGTTTGACTAGTGTGAGTGCTCCGAGCCGTGCCCGGGCGTGAAACGTTTAGCCGTCCCTGACCTGCTTGGAAGAGGTGTGCCATAGCACGATTCAGTTGGATGCGGGCGTGGGTCGCACGGAACAGGACACGCGACGTCACGTTTTTGCGACGCTCCAAAACCAACATAGCGGGGAAAGGGTCACTTCGGTCTACTGCAGAGGTGCAATGTTTGTTTAACAATAGGCTGTAAGAGGGCTGTGGGCCACCACGGACCAAAGTAAAGCAGAGCGACGAACTCCATCGCATTCGGTGAGAGCATACCGTTAATGATGTAAAGCAATCCATAATGACATAAGTGTGCTCCTGTACGAATGCCGAAACCCTATGCGAGTGCAGGCCCGTATTCGGGCCCGGTTCACAGCAACCATGCCTAGTGTGAGTGCACCCTAAAAATGTTTCATCCTGACATTTATATAATTTTTTTAAAAACGTTAGTGAAAGTTATGAGAACATTCCCCTGCTAGCTGGGTATCTGCTATCAATAAGCTTTTCCATTTCTTTCGTTCCCTTCGGTCTTCTTGTGGCTGACTCTATTTTCTCTGACAATGATAGTGATCTGTGGGTGTCTGTGGGATAATAAAGGCCGTGTTTACATTAGGAACAGTATTCCATAAAGCATCTCCTGATTCCCGTCTGCACCCCGCAGCTGATAGTGTCTTTAATGACAGCACAACAGCAGCTATCTGCAGCAGTCGGTACATACTGCAGATCCACTGAGATCCTGCTCCCTAATGGCCATTGTTTAGGTATTGAGATCATAGATTTGCACAAAAACAGCACACACGCCAAAAACAGCTGAAACTAACATATTCACTCAAATTCACATATAACCACTACACGCAGGTTTGGAGCGACAGAATTTCTTTTGAGTGGATATTAGTTTTAAAAACAAAATGATATTCTATGCATAGAAGAAATAATTGAAGATAATCCGGACACCCATGCAAACAAACCGAATTCCGACTGGAGAGGGTGGGACTGAATGAAAGAGACATTTTTGGCAGTGAGAAATTCGGTGCATATTACACATCGTCAGCGTAGACATCAATAAAGGCAGGAACTGTGCACTCCAGCTCACTGCACTGGCTTTGGAGAAGGAGGCATTTAGCATTGAAATAGTTATAATGGCTGGTCACACTCTCACGCTGTTTTCCTTAATCTCATTCTGCTCCATAATCCGTTTGACTCGCCGGCCCAGCGGCAGAATTCAGCCGCAAATGAGCAGAGTATGGTGGGAAGATAAAGCACCCTCTCCAGCCTCAGAGCTGCAGAGAAAAGACTGGCACCCAATGACACGTGCGAGGAGTCGTCAACAGGAAATGACATGATTACTGGTAATGTCAACAGGAGGCAACAGCAGAACAGAACTGGCACTGAAGACAGACAGTAATGAGGCCATTTTATGTAAGCAGAAAGGCGAATGTATGTAAATGCTGCATGCGAACACAACGGTATAAAGCAGCAGCTGTGGGCTTATGATCCAGTCAGCAACCTGCATTATGGGTAATTGCGTGCAAAAACAGCAGCAGCATTTGCTGTACATCAGAAGTCAGCGCTCATATTCAATACACACAACGTTGTGTGTGTGTGTGTCTGACATGATTGTGTGAAAAGGGCTCAGTGGCTCTGTTCCAAAACCTGCTCAACAGCCTACATAAGCAGCTGCCTTCTAAGCATTCTAACTGAAATGCAATGCTATAAGTCATTGATTTAGAACATTCTGGAAGCACATTGAAAATGTGAAAACATCTATTTATATGAGCTTCACTCCATAAAAAAACTTGACTTAGAATTGAATTCAATAGAGTTTGACATTAGCATGATGCTAATGTTGAGACACTCTAATAAACATCAAAATACAGAGCACACAAAATATTGGTTTATAAAGCTGCACTCTGTGATAATACACACAACCAGCATAAACCAGCAAAGTACCAGCATAAACCAGCTCAAACCAGCGCATCCCAGGTTCTAAACATACCAAACCAGCATATGCTGTTTTGTTTCAGCAGGGTATCCATCTCAAATTCCATCTAAAATACACATATGATGGTAGCTTTGGTTGGATTGAATTTGAAGATTCAATAGTCTTTTAAAGGGGCAGTCACTTGTCAAGACATCAGACATCATGGAATAAGTTCAGATAAGTTCAGAAAAAGAAAAACGGTATTATCAACATGTGCTACCCATGGTAGACTAAGGTTAAGGTTAGGGGTTAGTATGTGTTCGGGCAACACATTCAGCACTGTTATTGCCATGACTAATGAATTCTTTTAAAAAAATTAGAAAATATTATGCAAATCCACCACCGCATTTAGAACATATTACTAAGAAGGTGTGGCCTCATGCTCTGACATCTTCAGTCTCCAGTCAAGCATCAGTCAAGAAAATGTATTAATATGTGCGTTTAACATAACAAATTTGTATATTCTGTGGTTCAAATTCAGTTAAAAAATGTAACTTTCTACATCCCTGAACTGCAAGAATCTGCTGCAACTCACCAGTAGGTTGTCATAAATAAACTTCTGGCATCTGTCTGCTGTCAAGAAGATCTAAAACAAGCTGTTTTAACAACATTTTCTCAAAAAAAGGAAGTCTTTAATAGTATGAACTAATTTTGTATTTATCATTTTATATTTAATCACAATTGTTGTTTATCACAGAATAATAAAAAAAAAAGATCAAGAGACATTTCATCGCTTGTTACCTAAAATGTCAACTCGCAACTCTAATCGCAAGCTTGGCACAAACATTTTTTCCATCAAAGGGATGGGAAGCAAAGCTCAGCAATCGTGAGGAGTCATATTATAGAAGGAATGAAATGAGAGACTTCCTCAATAAGCTTCTCATAAAAATCAGAATAGCTCTTCCTGGAAGCTGTAATCCCTTGCACGCTCAAGGAAAACACCAGAGATGTCGTGATTCTCATGTGATTTCTCGAGTGGGACAAACACTGCCATTTCATATGACATCGAGTTTCCCTTCCGTTCTGCTGTTTGCACAACCAAAAACCAACAACACACTAATTAAATTAGACATCAGCTTCAGAGATGCCACAGGAAACGATGAAGAGGGAGAGGAAGCGAGGTGACCTCATCGGTGGCTCTGACCCTCAAGTTTGTTCGGGTCATTTAAGGACTGAGGTGATCTCTTAGTCAGGTTTGACTAAAGTCTTCCTATCAGGGTCATATAAATAAATACTGTTCCTTTAGCTCATAGTCCTCCCAGGACTGAGTCTTAATGACTTGCTCTGTTTTATTCGAATTCATAATAACCAGCACACACTACTCTTAATTACCTACAGCACAGCACCTCCAGCTAAACAGCCACCTCAGTCCCTGTGGACCATCCTGCAGTCTTGTGCCTGCGATTACAGATTCATCAGAGACAATTAGTAGACTACCCAAATGCTAAAAAGACACTTTAGCCATTCAAGTTTACACCTGTGTCATATTTTTTAAAGCTGGATCAAAATTATTGGGTTCTTGCATTTCAGGCTTTTAAAAGCATTCACATTAGGTACTGGTGAAACACCTACAGTGCTATAAATAGAATATCATTAATAACATTTGCAAAAGTACATGGCTCATTTTGAACCGTCAATGGGCTAACAGGCCGGACTGGGTTGTACGTTTATTTCTAGAAACTGGCACCAAGAGTCACTGAACTTAACTGATTCAAGTTACATTACTTCATATTGTCTCATAAGATCTGCCAATTCTGACAAGTATTTTTACAAGTAATACATTTTACTTTCAAAGTGTAAAGAGAAAGTTAAACGTTTAAGCATTTTTGCATAGTGGTTTCCTACACATAGTGCCTTTTAAATATGTGGGGTGGGTAAGATTATTATTATTATTATTTTTTTTTTTTTAATTACATTTTTTTAAATAAAATTTGTATGTAGCAAGCCTGAATTAAATCAAATGCACTAAAAAGTGACAGTAAATACATAATGTTACAAAAATATTTCTATTTTAAATAAATGTTGTTTTAAAAAAGTAAATCATTCTATTAGAATTTCTGAAGGACCATGTGACATATGTATGGGAAAATGTAAATTTAAATACAGAAATATATTGCCATTTTGCATATTACATTTCAAACTGAATTTAGCTACACATATGCTAGACCCAGTTATCTGAAATTGTGATAATATTTCACAATGTTCATTTTACTGTATTTTCATCAAATAAACGCTGCCTTTGTGAACATAACAGACATTTTTCAAAACATCTAATATAACTTTAAAACCCTAAATGCTTGAACAGTAGTGTATTTTGTTGTGAATAATAACATTATTGAATAGTTTCAGAATTTTCTCCCTCGAAAATCTCTGCATCTTACAGCTGTATCTGCTTCCAAGTTCTTGCGTCATTTAAACATGTAACAATATATACAGTTGCCCTGCTTATTTATAAGGTTAACATTGTAATTCAACCTGAACTATACGGTATTTAATAGTAGATTTTTTTGATTTCAGAAGGTTTTGTACATGTCCTCTAACAGAATGTAGCCTGCAGGAAGGATTAGTTCAGTAAAACAGATCTCTGGCAGAGCATGTGGCCATCCTCCACTCAGGAGAAGAAGAGAGACTTGGGAAGACAGAAGGAAGAAAGGCTTGTCTTAACTGCCATGTTCTAGAGGCAGTCCTGAGGGAGCTCAGGGAGTCTGTCTGGGCTTGTGTGGACACGGGCTGTAATAGAAATACAGAGCCAATCCGACATCCAGATCTGTGACAGCGGGAGTGAAACGGACAGTAAAGGATAGATAGGAAAAGAAAGATTCTTTTGGTACGTGTGTATTAGAGAGAATCTCTGAGACTAAGTCGCCTCTCCTAGAGAGAGTGTAGCAGAAGACTTCCTCTCCAGTGGATGAGGCACGTGAAAGCACACAGAGAGACCGTCCCCTCCTTTAACATCAAGTACAGCGGAGAGAATCAGGAGGTCACAAATTGAATTAGACCGGAAGAAAGGACCAGGCCTGGACCTGCAGGAAACAGCACTCCAGAGATACACAATTACTGCTTGTTTGCTTTAATGTGCGTGGGGCAAGACGTGTGTGCGCCTCTGTGTGTCGTATTGATGTGTTCTGTTGCAGTGTTACATCATAGACAGCCAATCGCAGATCGTACATGTGACTTCCTTTAGTGGGGAAAGAAAAAACAAGGGTTTTCTCATTGCTAGCAGTTCAAATTTCTTCGGTTTCCCTGTCAACATTTTAACTGGCTCAAACATAAATGTATTATTATAAAATTAAAACTTATATTTGCATTTTAAAATGTGATACGTCTCATTGTAAATGTACTTTTTTGTCTCATATTTACTGTTTTCTTTTTACATTTTTATTTTATAAAATAGAATTTTCTATCAAATTTGATGGTTTCTTTACGAACAGAGTTTGGAGCTAAAAATCACACAGCAATAAAATTCATAAACAACTTTCCTGGGAAAAAAAATAATAATAAATTGATTGACTGTCATAAGTCTGCATTCCAAATGTTTTTATTATTCAGTTGTACTCAAATGTACATTAAAATATAGAAGAAAAGATCTGTTGCTACTTTGAGTTACTAAGTTTACTGCACATAATCACTGTAGGATTTGGCCACATAGGACAAGTTATGTCCATCACTCCGAAACTTTCACACTGGTCCTGGGCCAGCAGGCCATCCTTAATATTGAGCCCTACATTTTTGGCAGTAATCTACTATGGATCCAGTTCATTACAGTGACAGTGCTGAGCCAATCTCCTAAATTCACACAAAATCTACACACTCCAAGTATCAGCAGATATATTGAAAAAATTCAGACTTACTTTTCTGTAAACCCCAAATTAAGGTGAGGTTTAAAACAGTAGTATGAACAATAGACAAAATGCATTAAAGGAGACCACAAGATATCTTAAAATCATTAAAAAAGACAGCTAAAAATCTAGATGTAAACTGACATTTACACCCCAAGAAGTGTTTGCCAGAAAGTATTACTCATTACCACGGCAATCGTGTCCATGTTTAATGCTTCTTATAAATATGTGAAAAATATCTTGTCTGTCTATACATATAATCGGAAAGTGTATAATTGGAACACAGTTCACTGACCAGCTGTTGATCTGAATAAGAAAGAAAGAAAGAAAGAGAGAGAGATGAGCAGAATGTGTGCAGAGCAGGGGGGCATGATGAACAAGAATAAAGGTCATAAAAAATATGGATCAGGTTTGAGTTTCTGCATTTTTCCACCCCTAGTAAGCATTAAGGATTACAAAAATAAAAAAAAAATATAAACGCATATGGAAATCTCGGTTTCAGTGTGCAAGAACTGCTGCTTTAGAGACTTTGAAACTTATGAATCCATTAGAAGCATTAGAAGATGAAACCAAGATTCACACGACTTGACGTCATTTACCACAGTAATCACTGAATATTCAAAAGATGCCACGATCCCACACAGAACAGCTCAATGGCTCTGTACAAACCTTCAGTATGGTGAATGACATCAAGTTCCAAGATGGTGGCTGAATCTACATGCCTGGAATGGTCCTATAGGGCATCTATATATATATATATATATATACACACCTATGGTAGTCCCTACAAGCCACAACTGTAGGCATTCAACTGGCATGATTTTAAAATGACAATATCTCAGTTTGCACTGAACTTTCAGCATTTTAACTTTGCAGTATTGTTTTTGCTTAAACAGGAATGTTACACACTAACTCATGTTAAACAAGTATGAAAACCACAATCAATCTCTTCTTTAATTAATTCTCTTAAAACCATCATTATTATTTAAGAACCAGGCTTTTTGTCTTGTAAAACCTAGATATGTAATTTTAAAATTGTAATTTCTAATCATGGAAGTTAATTGTAAATAGAAAATTATTAAATGAAAAACTTCTTATAGTCACAAATGATAGGAAAACACAAATTATTTGCTCTTTAATTAAGAGAAGAATTTTGGAATTTAATTAGTTTTCTTTCATTGTTTAAATACTATCACTCCTGTATAATATTATAATTACATTTGTGTAAACAAAGTTTGGACAACCAGCAGCTTTGTCATAACACCAGAAGTAAAAAAACACCATCTAGATTCAGGCCTTTGACTGTTGTCTTGTAGTCAAAAAGGTTTACAAGCACAGGTTTAATATTGTCACAGTTCGCACACATTTTAACTTGTTTCCTCATTGAGCTCCTCATTATGATACAAGAGTGAATGCCTTCGCTTTATGACCATTCGCTCCAACAGAGAAAGACACTTCCCACATGCAACTTCATTTATCTTCCATTTCATATCTGTCTCGTCTCTAAATGGGAATTCACAACACATCGGTAAATACGCCCATGTGTGCACAGAGCTGACAGTAATTGCTTGTGGTTTTACAAGTGTTTCAGACAAGGGAAAACAACGATCACACGAGTGCCCTACAGGCCTTGAGCGCATCTCTGGCCCGTGCGGCGGCAGTAGAATAGGATCGCGATCCTTGGCTTTGTCCTCTGGCTTTCCGCTGAGCCTCTGTGCCGTGTCAAAAAGGCCCCAGGGCTGAGGACGATAAGCCAACTCCAGGGACACAGAGTGGCATATGAGCCTGTAAGCCAAAGAAGCTTCGTCCGCCAGCTCTCCTTTCACCATCTGCCCTTCCAGGAAAGGTTAAAGAGGACTCGAGCAGGAAGCATTGATTTCAACGATTTGGAGACCGGACTAGTTGGAAAGGATTAAGGAGGTACCTGCTGCTCTGGCAGTGGCAGGGCTAAATGAAAGGTCTGGTTACTGTGTGTTTATGGCCATGTGCTTGGTTTCCGTGCCTAGATGCAGGTGGACGATCCCTGTGGCTAGATTATTCTCTACCTGAGGAGAGTAAACACTCACACTTGCCAGTTTCTTTCTCTACTTCGGGTTCATCTAGCGTGGGTGGGCGAGTTGGTGTATGGGTAGGTGAGGTTAAGAAACATTTCCATAATAGTAATAATGTTTGAATGTGCCAGTACAGCAGAGAGGAGATTTCTCATGTGGACTGCGGATGAATCGCTTATGTTTATAGGAATAGAGAAAATTCTTGTTATCATCCTTATTTCCTTCCAGAGCTTTTGTTCTTCTGTGAAACATAAAAAGAGACGTCCGGAAGACTTTTTCCCCATGTAATTACAATGAACAAGGAATCGAATCATGATTCAGCAGTAACTTTCACACTAACATTTATCTCAAATCTTGTAGGACAAATGTACAACCACACACAGGAATATTCGCATGCCCTGCCTAATCTTATTAATGTGTAAAGATAAAATTGTACATGTAGATAAAGGTTTCATGTTTTTATACTAAGCAATACCAAGCTCCTGGATTTTCCCGTGTGAAAACTGAAAACTGTTTCAAAGTAAATCTCACAAGTTTTTGTGACTTTTTATGACCCACTTTAATAAATAGATTCAGTAGATTCAACTGTGAGTAAGCTGGGCTGCGTTCTCCGAAACCACCTTAACGCTACGTCGTTCTTAAGTTGTACCTTATCTTTAGCGCCTGTTTTCCAAAACCTTCTTAGTTAAGTATACCTTATGTAAGCCATTCGTTCGTTGGAGCGCTCTTAGCTATACCTTATTGCTGTCTCGTGACCACCAACATGGAAAAAGCTTTTCACATCGCAGTTTAACAACAGTTTAAATGAACATTTAATATAAAATCTGATTTAGTATTAAATTATCATTTTTACTTTACTTTAAATTTTTACACATAAAATACTTAAGTCGATATAGCCTACACCCAGTTAATGGAGTTAAAGATGAGTTTGCACAAACTTTATAGCTATGGCAGCACTTGCAAATTGTGCCGTTTTTTTGGAGAGCGTAATGCAGACACTCGCAGCAGAATTACCCTAGGCGAGAACCCCTCTTAGCCCCTTTTATAATTTTAAATAACACATAAAGAACATTGGTTTCTCAATACTTTTCCTATATCGTTGTGAAGGAAAGAGCGCACAATCGATCATCGAGGCATCAATATCAATGGACAGCACCTGCTAAGGTCGCACTTAAGAAGGTTTACCTTAAGCAACATCCTAAGGTTTAGTTCGGCGAACACACGTAGGAAAGGTATATTTTTAGTTAAGGTGTATCTTTTGAGTCTTCGTAGCGCGCTAAGAGACAACGTTATCGGAGAACGCAGCCTTGATTGGCTAAAATGTTCACAGCTCTGACATGATCAAAACCTCACTATGTTTATTTTCATCTTCACAACCAACCCTGACAACGCAAAATTGGCCATGAATTCTAAGTGGGATTATATAGTTAATTGTAAAAGGTGAAGGGTGAGCGTTCACAAAACCGTGCTTGAAAACAATCACGATTTCCCCACTCCATTCAGTGCTGCAAGCGCCACAGAAATGGCACACTTCACCTTCAAGATCTCTTCATGTTTCTATGATGGATCTCGACAAGGTGCGAACCCGCCCTCTGTATGTTAATCACCACTGATATTCAGCACCGAAAGTGCCTGTTCCCGGATGCGAACGCAGGGCAGCACGGTGGAAATCGCTGTCTTTCCGTCTCATTAATTTTCCTTGCAAACAGAGATCCGGCAGGTCCATGGCTCTTTAGTCCCATACATATTTAATGCCCTGGGGAAGAGGATGCAGAGGGCCGGATTCTGCTCCCTCTGCAGTCACCATGGCTTAGGTAGTGAATAAAGCGCCCTTACAAAGTCACACTGTTGTGCTGTCAAGAGGGCAGCCTCTCGTCAAAAATGTCATTATCTCCCCACTTGTGTGCAACAATGTGCAGGCCACGAAGGTGAGGAGGCGAGCAAACACACAGGGAGAGGGAGAGCAGAAGAGGAAACAATGTTTTCAAAAAGGGGGGAAAAAAAGAGACAAAGAGAGATATGATTGTTTTTCCCGAAATATAATTTCACTTCAAGAAGCGCAGGGGTCATTAAACGGACGTTCCACAATTCAAACACAAAGAGCAGTGTTTGTGCAAAGGTCACACGAACATAAGAATAGATTTGCAATTTAGATTGTGTTAAAAGGCTGCCAAATCCCCAGATTCAGATTTTTATTTCATTAGGACGACGTGATTCTTCCAACACTTTCTACAGTCTGCATTCCACTCACTGATTAGATGATGAAAAGGACGAGGACAAAAGGAGTTGTGCTTCACATAAAGCTTACAATGCCAAAACACCAACAAAACAACAAGGTATCAATTTTGGTCCTTCTCTGTGGACCAGTTATCACTAAAGTATTTAGTATGTTGATTACAAATGCATCCTTGTTAAACAGTGAAAGGGTTTTTAATATATGCTTGTTAAATAAGTTTCTGTTCCATGCAGAAATGACTCTACAAAGCCCACTAGACTCTACAAAGATACACAAAACACTATCAGGCCTTAACAAACCTGCTGAATATCCAACCAACTAATATTTAATTTGATTATTCATACTTTTGATTTGTTCATAAAACTAATTAAATATCATCTTACTAATACATATTATTTCACATGCATTTTGTAACTTTCTTATTTAAATTACAATCACAACATTTACTTTTTTGCAGCAACTGCACCAAATTGCATATTTTTGCTCAGTTTGGGTCTCTGTAAAAAAAATGAAGAGCCTCCAAATATGATAGTCAGCAAAAACACAAAAATGCATTTTTTAGACTGTTCCAATAAATGAGAGGGAGAAAAAAAATCTGATAATTATTTCATATTCCAGGTTTTATAGGGTTAATGAATTCAAGTATATTCAAGGGTTGATCCTAAACTGACCCTTGGACAAAAAACCTGGTCCTGTTCAAAGGAAGACACCTGGGCCCCTTTCACATCCACCAGCAGATGTCAATCAACATCAGTCAATCAGAGTCATTCTAACAGACAAATAGCCTTGTAAGAACAAGCATGTCTCTACTAAGGGCTCCTGGGAAGAAGTAGTCTAGGTAGCCAGATGTTTGACTAAAGGCATAAGATCTGGTTCACACTGCAGCATATCTAGCCAAGATCTTCCCACTTGGGCAGAAAGGCTCTGTCTGATTGACACATAAAGTGAACAGTCAGGGATTGTTTTGTTTATCTAAAACATACTGCATTATAATAATAGATTGAAAACATGTATAGACTCAGTTATCAGAATTTCTGTTTAAGAACATAACAATAGTAAAGTTACCTTGCAAACACAACTTTTTTTGCAGGTGGACTGCAAAAAAATAAATAAATAATGGATGTTGCTTAAAGCTGGCCAATCAGATGAGCGCTTGCCAGTTTTGTGTTCAGCATGCATCAGATGGTCAGTGAAGGGACTGTGGGCGGCCCATGCAGCCTGAGGCTGAAACTAGGGAAGTAGCAAAACAAATCTCTCTCTTCATTTCCATGTATTTCCTTAACTCCCTCTCACACATGCATACGCACATTTAGACAGATGGAGGATTATGAATTTATTTCTTCTTTTCTGCCTTAGGTTGTCTACAGGCTTTTGGATTATGGACTGGGAAACGGAAGAGTAATTTTAGGAAGTGTCTAAACAATCTATGGATTAATATGGATTATGCCTTGCATTTGTGTACCATCTGAAGTGTAAATAGTTTATGAATGGCAGGATGTGTATTCCATATTAATGCTCTGTTTTTCATTTTTAAAATTATACAAAAAACAAAACAAAACAAAAAAGCATGCAAAACAATATATTTATTTAATATATAATATAATAATATAATATATATTTTATATTTATGTTTATTTAAAAAAGGAAAACAATTAATACCCCAAAAATTATATTTGCTGAAAATGTTATTTCTTCATTTTAGATGAAGTTTTCTTCATCTGAAAAGATTTGTTTAGGATCCATAAAACTCCAGGCCAAAGAACATTTTGTGAAGCGATAAGCTGTGTGTTTGTAATTAACAAATACATTATTAAAGCGTTTTAACCTTTAAACCATCGAGTGAAAAATTCTGCATATCCTGTTAACCTCTCACACCACCATATTTGATTAGAACAGTTTTCGATCCAGATTAGACAACTTTTTGGCTTCAAGTTAAAAAAATGCTGAAATTATTTTTTACAAACATGCAGTTTTTTTTACTTTACAAGACTGGATTTGTGTAGATTACTTGTAAATTATTGTGATGTTTTTATCAGCTGTTCACTGCAGAGGATCCATTGGTGAGCAATTATGCAATGCTACATTTCTCCAAACTCATCTACATCTTGGATGGCGTGAGAATTACTTTAAAATTTTCATTTTTTAGAATGCAAAAAAAAAAAAAAAACACTCTTAAGGCACAGCTTCCCTTGTTCTAAACCATCAAAAATAGGTTGCTATAACAAAATTGATAGAGCTTCTAAATATTTTAGACTGTTACTAGTACGTTAGAACATGAATAGAAATACAGGTTGTTTTTTTCTGCATTTTCAGGTGTGATTGTGTGTCTTGTTTCAGCACCATGGACAGGGACCAAATCCCCCTCAAATGTAAACCTGAAGAAAACTAAACAAATGAATATCGGACACGAGAGAGAGAGAAAACAACAATCTGCTGCACACCCACAGAAACACTGTAATGGGTAATGTACTTTACAAAGTGTCCTGCAGTCAGTTTTCCCTTGTTTTCTCATCCCACAGCACAGGAAATACAAACTCCAGAATTTAATCATTTGGGAATGGCATGTTTCATATGACGTTCTGTTCTGTGCTGTTGCAGCTGCTCAGTAGTCAAATGCTTTGTTAAGGTACAGGCCAAAAGCAACAGTCCTATTTCACACGTGTGCAACAGCAATGTTATTCATCAGCATGACTGAAGAGGAAAAGGAAAAACCTGAACAATGACTGGAACAGAATAGCCTTCCGGGGAAAAATCACTGCTGCGCTATTAACGTTATTGAAATTCCATAGAGCACTGCGCCACCTCTCTCGCGCTCTCTCACATACACAATCTTTGTGTTTTCTTATCTCTTCCTAGATTGCAAGACACCAAGCACCATAAATCTCAGACTGTTTCAAATGAGAGGACATGCCCTCAGCTTCATCCTTCCATACTGAGGTAATTACCATCTTTGAGAGGAACCCCTGTGGACAAAAACACACCTTAAACAAACCTAAGATGGTTTAAGATAGTTTGTTCGCCTGGCTAGCTGAAAAGTGCCAGAAACCAACCCCCCAATTTGTGTTAGCAGAGAACATCACACAAAACGCTTGCACTTAAACCAAAAATAAGCACTACATCACCCTTGGTATTTGCATGACACGCCAAGGCAAATTAATAAATCTTTCATTATATAGTGATGTCACTATATATAAAGACACCACTGAATTACCATCTGATACTGTAACAAGGTATTCCCACATTTGCCTGTTTGACATAAGCACACTCAAAATAACTAGCAAAATAATATTCCCATTTGAGGATTTTTAAATATATATAATTAAAAAAGTAATTACCCATAATGTCTGACTTTTGTAATATTGTATATTTATTAAAAAAAATTTGAAATGTCTAGCTAAGCTGGGAGATTCGATTTTAGTTTAAATGTTTTCTGCTAGCTGCATTTTTGTGTAGCTTGCCCATCATTTCTTATATGTGTCATGGATTATCCATTGGTAGGCTTTAGTAGATTTGCATAATATTTAGGAATCACCTTAACACACCACACAGTAAAAGACATACTGCTGGACGTTCCAATAAGCTCCTTTTGTGCCCCCCAAAAAATCAAAATAAAAAATCCACCTCCCGTTAATCCACAAGTGCGCGCGCACCGGTTATCAGCGCGCGTTCTCGCCCGCAGATGACAAAACAGCGGACCATACACGTTAAGAGCTCTTTTTTTCATATGCTTAACGTGAAAGAAATGTGACAGCATACATGACGAGCTTCTGTTAGAAGCCGTCAACAAACAAAGCAAC
The DNA here is from genome assembly GCA_034779775.1 of Enteromius afrohamiltoni. Taxonomy (NCBI): domain Eukaryota; kingdom Metazoa; phylum Chordata; class Actinopteri; order Cypriniformes; family Cyprinidae; genus Enteromius; species Enteromius afrohamiltoni. Next base: position 5,081,306 of record JAUYWG010000042.1, read on the forward strand.
ACCATAGGGAAAGGCAGCGTACGCCTACCGTGCACTCTTCCATACACGTCCGCACCGAATATACATCCGTTTCATATTTCTGAACCAAAAGCTCAAACTCTCGGTATTTCTCCTGAGCTCGTCGGTCGTAGCGTTGGTAAGCCTGGACGCACTGGCTGCATCCCGACGCATCAGCCATGTCCAGGCTACAGGTCAAATTGTCCGGACTCGTAAACCCGTAAAACAAATCCAAAAGCGAGTAGGAGTTACAAAAAGAAAGATAGAAATCGCTCAGGTTCCACTCGGAGAGGCCCGAGCACACGGCTTCCGCCTCGTCAAAAGTCAAGCAGTTTTTGGAGAGGCTGTCAGGATGACAAGTTTCAAGTCTCCACAGAGGTTTGGTAGAATTGCCTATAAAAATAAGACTCTGCTCTCTCTGATGGCTGGATGAAAGTATATGGTTCGTGTGCTCCAGCCGTTTGTCTCGCGTCCTCGTCAGTTTCGCCTCGGCGCAGAACCACAGATGATCAGACAGCAAAACGGTGATAAACAAAAGAGAGGCTAAGGACAGTCGCCATCTCTGGGCCCTTTCCGAATCGGTGAATAATGGCTTTTCCTCCTCTCGGGGTGCAAAGCAGATTTTTAAGCCGTCATCTTGCTGCCGACACGTCCAAGCACCCCTGGTCATATTTCAGGAAAGAGCAGCACTGGCCGACTCCACCGCGACGGCTCCTCTGCCACAAAATGCATTGATTTGAAATGTTTTCCTCCCGTTCAACAGCGCTCCCGGCAGCTGTGTCCGACTCTCTGGGCTAGATGAAGCCGCGCGCGGTCATATCTCCGCTATTCCGCATGGCTCCCCGGAGAAAAAGCGCTTCTGTGTGACAACATGCCTCCTCTGTTCCCGTATCTCCTCAAGGGAAGGCGAGACGCTGAACGAGCTGCTCTTTCCCTATCTGGGCGGATTGCCTTCGATCTTCTCTGCTGTTCATCATCATCATCATCATCATCTTGGGTCCTGTGTTAAGTTGCCGCCATGTTCGTCTTGAAACACTTTTTGGGGAGCTGGGTCATTTGCGTCATCTCCATCCTGGCGCAGTAACACAGACTACAGGCGATGGATATGCGCGCGCACCAGCACCCGCGCTCTCTCTCTCTCTCTCACACACACACACACACGCACACTCACTGGACGTGTCAATATGAGAGATCACCCATAATAAATGCACATTTCCCCGTACGCGTTTAGATTTCAAAGCCGTTCACCCCCTTGTCCTTTCTCTTGTCCACATTCATAGTCCACTCATCTTCAGCATACCGTCACGTTCCCGTCAAAAGCAATCCGTTCTACAAGCTCCGACCAGAATAAAAGACGCAGTGTGGACGTTTAAAGAAGCGGTGGCGTTAAATGACATCGTTTTGGCGGTGCGTAATGTCCTTTAAATGCGCAAAGACAGGAGAAAAAAAGACCTCACAACGTGTTGCGTGAAGGAGAACCAGCGTGCGACAGAGATGAAACGACATTTGTATGTCTCGTTCATCCAGTTCAGGCTGAAGTTTATTAGTATGCAGCGTGTAACTGTGTGTAAGGAGCCGGGCACAGGAGAGACATCTGGGCGTCAAAGCAGCACGTTGGAAAGCGAGAGCGGAAACGTGAGGAGAGCGTGTGTGTGTATGAGAGAGAGGGAGAGAAAGAGAGACATATACTGTATATTTGTCCTCCAGCAGTCTAACCTTGTGTGGCATGGCCCTGTTTGATCCTGTATTTGAAAGCAAACAAAGTGTGCACGTTGTGCACAATCACCACACGCTTAGCTTCTGAATTTCTGCCTGTATTCGGGTGCCGAACGAGCGGAGAGAGGCGAGGCTTGCATGCAAATCAGTGCTTTTCCCCCGTTTACACACTTTTAGTCGCCAAATCACTGTCAGGTTCTAAATGCTTATAGTAGAATATAGTCCTTTCCTTAAAATGAGTTGCCCCCTATAGATAAAAGCAGAGGGTTTTCCTGATACCAAAGTAAACTGTTTTTTGATTGCATTAATATTATTGAAATATTAACTAATATTACCATTTAATATGAATTAATTTATAAAACAAGTCCAAATTATGCCCCCAACTTCAGTGCCCCAATATTCATAATCAATAATATGTAATAAACAAAGTGAATTAATTATTAGTTTATGCTTCAATTTTTTTATGAAAGAAATGGCAGAGGAGTTTGATTATAAGAAGAAAAATGATGATGTTAAAATACACCAGAGCCTGAGGCAAAAGCCCCCAGGGGCTACAGACTTTAGCCTGGAGATACAATGTTTTGCCTTTACATCAATAAAAATTAGGCTGCGAGGAAATCAAGGTACAGTATGTTCAATAAAAGGTCCTACCAAATGCTTTCCAGAGTTTTTCCTAGAAAGACATTTTCAGAGTTGAGTCAGCTGTATACAGCTATGCACTGCACTGTGAAAAAGTCTTAGGCCACTAGTATTTTCACCATCTGAAATTGTTTTAAGTCAGTAGTTTCTATCTTTTTGCTGTAGCAGGAAATATAGGTTTACATTTCTAAACATTTTGCACATGAAGAAACAAGCTGAGACAGCATAAAAGTCAGTAGAAATATGACAACATCTCCAAGATGCTCAAATAGACCTACCTGCAAAGCTAAATCCGTCTACACCAGACCCTTGCAAATCATTTGTGTCAACGTGTCATGAATAGAATGATGCAGCAGTTTACTGTCGGGATTTGTAGTGTCACGCAGTGCTGCATCCAATCACTGATTATAATGATTTGTATAGTTTTTTGTCGCGCTGAGCTACTCGCGTTCAGTGAAAAAAGGGTTCAGTACTGTTTATCTAACCACTTTTCAAATTTCATAACCTCTTAAATTACAAAAAAGGAGACATAAATACATCTTGAAAATATCTGTTCTTAAGATTAATTTGCAACTATTTACTAATTATTAGATATTGTCATGGATCAAATCAGTTTCACATTGCATAAAGAAAAATGTTTTGAGAAAAATGCTGTGGTGGTTTTGCTGCCTTTTTTTTTTTTGTTCGAAAATAAAAAAAAAAAAAGCCCCAGAAGGCCTCTATTCCCATTGTACCGAATGGCCCTAAATGCAGTTAGGGAAGACACAAAAAGATGTTTGTTTGGATGTTGTTGCACTTGCTACTGTCAGCACAGCTCTCATAATGGCCAGATTATATTACTGATGAACCCTTCCTGGGTTAAAGATTTTAGAGGAAGTGCTTATCACTCATTAGAGAAAATCAGCTGGCAGAGCAAGAGGAAATCAAAGATTCACATGGAAAATAATGAGGATTAACAGTGCCAAGACTGATCATCTGTCGCAGATCTGAACAGAACTCACCCCCTCCCATTGCAATACTTCATGGACAGAGAAGGCATAAAAAGACCCAGCCTACAGGAACACAGACATTTTCTAAAAGGAGCATCTCTTCTGTAAATATATTTTAGTTATACATTGCTTTGTGACAAAAAATAACAGCACAAGTTAGTGTTCCCATGTTTTCCTAATTTTTCGGGTCTCCCTAAGGCTAGAATCTCATCTTCTGTGGAAAATTGTATGTTCGTCTTCTAGAATATTGAAGTGTTCTCGCACAAAACTTTCAGCACACTCATCAAGAGATCTAAATTATGAATTGTGAGACGAGGAGCCAGGGTGAAATTTGAGCACAGTGTCTGCATTAAAATCAAGACTACGAGTAGCACCTGTAGAGCTCATCTTCATTTTGATCGTGTTCATGGACTTATCTTCATAACAAGGGTTGGTCTTGCTGTCAGCCAATCAATAAGTTACGGCAATGTTTTCTCGTGTCCAGTGGGCAGTAAAATCTAATGACATAACAGCTCAATGAGCCCCTTCAAACAAACATTCTCTAGTGGGCTGGCTATTTCCTTGCCGGACGCTATGCATGTTGACGTGCTGAGAAGGGGGAGGGCCGTCCCCCCCTTACTCATCTGTCACCAGTTGCTCGTTCCCTGTCAAACTTAAATATGGGAAATCAATGTAATGATCCCGAGGAACACCCCTCTTTCGAGCTACTATTCATTTGCTGCATACATTTTTTTTTATTTTCTTCAGATGACCTCAGTTTTACCTCCTATCGTCATAGCAACAGAGTAACCCAAAAGACCTGACAGAACACCCTAAGGGTGCATATGTATAGTGCTTGTATCATCTGTCAAACAGAACCAAGGATCCTGTAGTCCCGTGGACTGTGTGGTTGGGACAATTGTAGTGGAATAAATGGTACTCCGACATATTAAGCTAATGAGATGACTTCACCCGCAGGCAGTCTTAGCCTAGAGCTTGATTCCTGCCCAAAGAGAATGAAATATGGGCAAGCATCTCTAACAACTTACTAGACCACAGCAAAGGCATTGATCGGTTTTCCTTAAAGGGATAGCTCACTTAAAAAAAAAAAAAAAAAAAATCTCTAAAAGGCATAGTCAGGCAAAACTGCGAAATTCATTCATCATTTACTTACCCTCGATGATCTTCAACACACAAAATTATTGAATAAAGTTGGTTTTTTTTCTTCTTCTTTTTGTACGTACAAAAAGAGTTCTAGTCATTTCATAACATTCACACTGAACCACTGATGGCAGATGTAATTTACTTGGCAGTCAGTGGAACAATCACAAGCCTCCCGGTGTTCATTTCAAAATTTCTTAAATTGTGTTCCGAAGAAGAAAGAAGCTTTTACGGTTTTGGAGTAACCCTTTAATTTTTTTTGTTCCAAAGATGAATTTTTTTAACAATTTTCATTTTTGGATGATCTATCCTTTTAAAAACTTGTCATTCTGGATAACCTCTATAGCACTCTCAATACATTACAGGTACATGATTGAAAAATGTAAAAAAAATATATAATTTGAAAAAGATGGGTCTTTTACTATCTTTTACACTTGTTGACCATTTGTTTTCGGGTACACGGTCCCTTTAATGGAGAAAGCACTGGCTGTGATACTGTATTGTTACATGCTGTACTGCAAAAAATGAGATATTACACAACAACATGTGTACAGATCTAGCAGAGACCGAATCTTGCGTTGTGCACATGGCTTTTGTTTATTATATTTGTGTCTCTTACTGTTCGGAAGCGCACAAAGGAAGCCTGAATCAATTAAGGAGCTGGGTATCATAGGGGTTCTGTAATTAAATGCATTGTGAGTCTCAGGGTCCTTGCACCGCCCCCAAGGCCCGTGTTAAATGAATGAGCAGATCATAGGGTTGATAAATGAATGCAAAATAACATGGAGGGGGACAGGACAGGGATGCTGCTTAATACAGATATTGGTCTCACTTTCTTTCAGGGTCTATCCAAAACATAAACAAAATGAAATTTACTTACATCCATGTCATTTAATACTTGTAGGATTTTCTTTTGTTCTGTTGAATACAGAAATAAATTGTCAAACTTACTGTATAGAGAAAAATAAAACAACTTGGAAAATGTACTAACCATCTCCATTTGTGTTTTGCAGAAGAAAGGAATACATACAAGTTTGAAACAACAGGGGGGTATTGAGTATGACAAGTAATCTGGTGGGCAATGATGCACAACATGCTTGTGTTGCTATGATGCAGAATGTACAGCTAGCCTCCCTGACTTCAAAAATTTAGAAAGAACTTAATTAACTCTTCACATCTTTGTGACAGATGTTTTCCTATGCAAGCATAGCCATGTGTTAAGCACATGCGAGGTAAGCTATCAAGTTAATCTTTTCCTTTGGGCAGAAACAGTTTTCAGTTTTAGTTGTCAATTTTGTTGTCAAAAAAAAACACATAAACCACACGAAACAGTACACACACACATGCAAGTGGATAACATTCTTCAATGTTTAAAATCCTTAATGATGAGTGTTTTAATTGCTAAGGTATAAAACAAAACATCAGAAGTTTAAACTGATATAGTTTAAAACGGAAGTCTTCAGCACGATAATCAATGACAATTAGTATCAAAAAAGATAAAAGAGACTGTTCCTAGATCAGCCACCATCGCTCCCAATCACCTGAATTCTAGGCACCTGTTCACAATCACCCATACACCATATAATGCCAGCTCAGACACACACTCATCGGCTGAGCTCAAGGTTGATATGCTCTATCGCACCTTTGCTTAGCTCAAAGTACATCAACAGATGGCCATCTACGACGACAACGTGGGTCTAGATTCCTTGCTACGGAAAGCCACCAACATCTCACAGCATGTACACCTACCTGTGAACCGTCCTTTCCATGAAACTCCTTGAACCCATGCGCACCGAGTCTTACCACCTCACTGCACTAGACGCTTACAAGGAGGATTATGTTTGTATTGTGGAGATCCCTCGCATATCCTCCGTCAATGCCCTGTTCGTCCGCCAAGAGTCTCGGTGAGTGTTGGTCATGTCACACATAATAATCATCTCATTCCTCTGATTGACGCTTTGATTATCTTTAACACACACCTCTCTCCTGTCAAAGTGGTGGTGGATTTAGGAGCGGCAGGAAATTTCATATCATCTCAGTGTTTGGAAAGCCTGCATATACCCAAACTCAAGAACTCAACCACTTACCGTATCACAACCATACAAGGCAAGGCTCTGGATGAACGACCCATCAACACCTGCACTCAAGGGACTGTGCCATAGACCTGCTGACAGGAGCCACTTTGCCCAAAAGGTGTGTGTATCCACTCTTACTCCCGGAGAGGCAGGCGATGGAGGAGTATGGTGCTGAGGCACTCAAACAGGGGTTCATCTGACCTTCCACATCACCTGCAGAATCCAGTTTCTTCTTCGTGGCCAAAAAAGGCCTAAGGCCGTGCATAGATTATCGTGTTCTGAATGACCTAACTGTTAAGTTCGTTACATCTTGTACCCTCCACCTTTGAAGAACTTCGCCAAGCAGCTGTCTTCAGCAAACTCGATCTGAGAAGAGCCTACAACCTCATTAGAATTTGTTGAGGAGACGAGTGGAAAACCCCTTGTGGCCACTATGAATATTGTGTAATGCTGTATGGGCTTTTGAACTCCCCATCAAGCTCTCAAAATTTCATCATTCTTTACATCGACAACATCCTCATATACTCACCTGATTTACCATCTCATATACTTCATGTACAAGTCCTACAACGTCTCCATGATCATCAGTTGTATTTGAAAGCTGAAAAATGAGAGTTCCACCGGTCTCAGATCCAATTCCTTGGCTAAATTATCTCCTCTTAACAGCATCGAAATGGACCCCAAGTGACTGCAATGCAAGAATGGGCAACACCCACAATGGTGTTGGAACCCCTGGAACCTGAATCAGCCATAACCAAACACTCACAAACCACTGTTCCAGGATGAGCCACCATTGCACGCTCCCAATCACCTGAATTCTAGACACCTGTTCACAATCACCCATATACCATATAATGCCAGCTCATCGACTGAGCTCAAGCTTGATAAGCTCCATCGCACCTTTGCTTGAACCCACCCACCAACTTCGCTTGAACACCTCCATTGGAGATTTTGGAACCCCTTTGATCTTCAAGAGATTGAGTATACCTTACCTCATTATCGCATTACCTTCTTCATCTGGTGATGCTGAACTGAGTGTGTTTGAGACTCAAAGACAATTGACCTATTTCCTGCAACACAATCTGCTCCATTAACCATACTCGCCTCAAATACTTCCCTGCATATCCTCTTCTATGTTACTCATCAGTTGTTCAAATAAACGTATGTTTATTTATACCTGCGTGTTTACTGAGCGTTACACAACGGTTCCTGCTTCCAGCACAGAACATTTAATAAATGATCTGTGGGGCATTTTGAGCTGAAACTTCACAGACACATTCTGGACACCAGAGATTTAAATTACATTTATGTAAAAAGGGGCATAACATGTCTCCTTTAATTAAAAACGTTTAAATCATACATACAGTGCATTTAACCTACCGTCTTTTGAATGTGTAGTGCCAGAATCATGAAGGTATGTGCCTTAACAGAAAAATGTTCATCTGATCATTAGCCAGCTCTCCTGATGGCAGAGCCTCAGAACTTTGTCTGTTCTGTTCACGGCTCACAGCGAACTGTGCTGCAGTAATTTGTCGCTGGAGACCGTGAGCATTCAAACAGAGCTTGTGAACGCTCAAAGCTCAGCTATTTACTTCTCAAGATCTGCGGGAAATATGTGAGGTGTGACTTTTGACCTGCCATCCTCGCAGCTTTCAAACACACCCTTGTGGCATCATCACACGACTTCCCCTGTGTCTCACATCACAGCTTTCAATAACTAAATCACAAGTACATAAGCACACCGTCCTGACCCTGGGCTGCAGATCATAAAGTTCTCACAGAGAAACTATGTACCTGCTGAGTTCCTTAAAAAAAAAGCACTTATTTAAATATGAAAAATAAATAAATGTCAGCAATGCAATTCAATAGCTTCAAAACAACCTTTTCTATTATGGACATCTTTTATTTACCAATTAACACACATTTGGGCATATTGGGGTATAATGATATTTTGATATTTCCTATAAACACAGAAATGCCATTGGCAATTAGCATAGTCTTTTATCTTTACTTAAAAAATGAAATAAAACCTGCGGTTCCGCGGTACGCGGAAATAGTCCTGGCGGATAAAGATGTATGTGTTCCATGATTATTGCTACAAAACCTTGGTTTGTACTTCTAATTCATGACAGGTGTTTTTTGTTTTGTACTTTCTCAGCGCTGTCATGAATTAGAAGTACAAACCAAGGTTTGTAAGGGAAAATGGAGGATTTTGATATAAGCCAAGAGATGTTTTTTTTTTACCTTGATAAAGTAAGGAAAAACTGTTTTCTTTGCTCCTATAGGTGCACATGACAAATACATCCTACAACATCCACTGAGAATGCTTCCGGTTACCTCAGTCAGCAGAAGTGGAAGAAAGGTGTTTATTACATTAGAAGCATGTATATTTAGCATTCAAAAACTTTTTAGCTTTTAAAAAATTTGCAGCCTTTACTCCCTGCACAGAAGAAAGGGATGTTTTTATTATGGATGCATGCACTTTATTTCACATTGTCCAAACTGTATACAGCAAATATCTGCTTAGAAAAAAGTCACACACACCTAGGATGCTTCGAAGGTGTGTAAAACACAGGCTAATTTTCATTTTTGGATGAACTAACCCTCTAAATCAAAGCACTTTATCTCACTTTTACTAACACTATCTGTAATGTTTAGGGCAGGATATAGTATAAGCGGTACGTTATTTTTTTAAATGCAAATCACTAGACATTTCATTTTCAAATTGCTATGATGCATGCAACCGCCATTGTGATAAAATGCAGCTATATTCATGATCATCTGTCACCACAGGCACAGTGAGCCTAGGTTGGTACATTTCAAAGAACTTGCCACATGTTTTCTTTTTTTAACTAGATTAGTTCTTTTCATTATCATGGACTCCCTTCTTTGTCACTGACCCATGGTCAATACTGTATGTTCTCTGGCTGTGCAGCCTGAGGCTTTGGGGGCCCCTGACTGTCGGACGCCTGGAGCAATGACCCCACTCACCCACTCTATAAACCATTCCTTGCCAGAAGCATTTGAGACTGCCCTGACCAAAAAATATGAAACAATCACAAACAAGTTACAACAAAATAAACAGTCCTGTTTTCTGATTTCAGTAAACACAATGTTTATTCTTAATGTCAAATGTGCGCTGATAGCTGCAAGCCAAGCTAAAAAAGCAGCAATGATTGAATGGGTTTCTTTTCAAAGCCGAGTCACTCGTGTTAGACCAGGTATCACCCCTGCATTTAATGTCATTTGGTTCTGTCACTCTCTGGGTCATGTCGCTGTCAATCACACACACAAGCCCCTCCCTCCTCTTGGTGGATTTGAGCATATGCCTCCAGCCAGCACGCCTGCCTACGTGCCCATTTCTGCTTCCACTTCCCCGCCCTGTTATAAACATACTACATATGAATATCAACACACACATACTCACACCTGAAAGGTGGCCAATCAACAACATATGTGTGTGGGGTGTGCCAAAGCCAAAGAGGCTTCTCTTTAATTAGCCACCCGCTGCTTTCTGGCAGTGAGGTGATGGCGGGAAAGTGCCCGTGTTCACGTGTCCCCCATCTGAGCATCTCACTGCAGTCTGGAGTTTTCTCCTTTTCCGACAGACGTGAGTCAGACCCACCAGGAGAATTAGTGATTTGCAAACACACAGCTGAGTAATGCTGAGATGCCTGATGGAGGGGAAGAGCCATAATGTTTGTATCAACTCATGCGGTGCATTTACAGCACGTATGTCATACAAAATACTGTTCTAGAATGAGCGGCTTACACTGAGAAAGTTCAACTTTGAACAACTAAAAATTGTCTACCTTGACTAAAGTCTATTTTCTTTTTTATGATGTTTTAAAAAGCTCAATTTGCACCTCATCCTTTTATGTGAAAAGACAGAAACATATTTGGGGTGTTGAACTATTGAAGGCAACATCACATAAATACTTATTCAGAACAATAAATGGTTATGAGACATAAAAAACCCACCTAAGAAGCACATATAACAGCAACACAACCATTTTAAGTATGGGATAATGGTACTGAACAATATTAATTATGACATTGGGCAAAATGCTTTTTTGTTTCTTCTTGCACAGTTTGCATTTAAATTCAATTGAACAGTGTGTGGGGTATGCTCATCATAAGAAGCCATGCACTGGTACTGTTTCTTTTCCTCATGTCCTTGATATAAAATATCTCTTTTCTTGTGATCTCCAAGTAAACACCCAATCTGTATTTTCTATGAACTTAAATTATGAAAAATATGGAAAGTTCTATAAGGTTATTAACCAAACTCTTATTTAAATCGAATCAGTAACCTTTCTGAATGGAGACCTTGGAACTCAGAAAAAAGAATGAATGAATGAAAAAAAATACATATTTTATGCATAGGGCTGGGCAATATATTGCACAATATATTCAATTGTGATACCAATATTGTGATATATTGCCCAGCTCTATATGTACACTGCAAATTATGCTGCGATTTTGTTATATTAGGGATTATAGGAAGAAAATATATGTAATATTCACAAGAAAACAACTTGTTATTGAGATCACAAAAAAATTAAGTCAAGCTCACAAGATCATAAAAACAAGGAGAAGAAAAATAATAATAATAATGCTTGGTCCCTTAGGGCTTCCAAACTGGCTCTCAAAAGCATATTTAGTTTTATCCAAAACAGATGATTGTGAATCTGGCATCATTTTATTATGTTGGCTGTTTCACATACTGTGACATTTTAATGTTAACAAAAGAAAACAAGATACAACACATTTTCTGAACCAAGTCCTTAGCTTTCATCTTCATTATCATGACTCACAGGACTCATAGCCCAAGCAACTGTTGTACCAGTTGAACTAAAGAGCAATCTCAGAAAAGCCATGTCATGCAAACTTCAAGGAACTGCATGGATATATGTATTTATTAGGCTAATTGATCACCCATGCAATCATTATTTCAAGTAAGAAAATTGGGTTCTGCTAGAAAATAACTGCATGTATAGCCATTATTGTTGTTTTTTGTTTTTTAACAAGCCTGTGTTAAACATTGTGGTACTAGTACTACAAGTGTAAGTATCTGAAAAACAACAACAATTGAGTAAATTTTTGGTCTTTTTTTGGTATTATTTACCTGATCAAAGAATCATTTAAAGTGACTGCGGATTTATGTTTGAGGGAGAGGCACCTGCTCCACACTGGCTTTCACCCCAGGCCTGTTGGTGGTGGACGGGGCATGCTGTAACCTGATCATGGAGCCTTTGATATGGAGCCGACCTCCAGATGAGCTCAACCTTGATCTGCAGCAGCAGAAATGCAACATGAAAGGACAGAGTAGGATGGTGGTGGTGTTTTTTTTATTTTTATTTTATCTTTCAAAGGCCTCAGATTCACTTATAAAGGCACACATACACAATAACCCGTCAGCATTATTGGGAAGGTCAATATGAATATTTCCAATTAGAATTCTGCTCAGAAGTGCAAACATTAGATTGTCTATCTTTCAGACACGGCTAAAAACTTTAAATATCATATGTAGATATAAAACGTACAACAGGTGTAGAGTTGTCGGGTGTTATCTGCCTCAGTGGTTGATGTTGAGAATAAATTCCTCTGAACAAATCCCTACAATCATGAAAACGCTACGCGGCGACGCTAGTAAAGCCGAGTTCAGACTGCACGATTTTAGCCCTGATTTTGACTTGCCGACAGGTTTTCAGAAATTGCCGACAAATGCCCGAAATCACAAATATGTGCTCGTTCACGTGAGTGACAATCACACAGTGTGAATTATCAAAGACGTGATCTGAGAGAATCGCCGACGCCCGTGAGATATTTGGCATGCGGCTTAGCATAACTATCAATACATCGATTTTTTTTAATACTATGGTTCACACCTAACTTTATACACAAGAGCATTTCTTAATGTCACTTACCTCAAATGTCATCTTTCATACACAGCTTGGCACGCCGATTCATTAGTGAACGATGCACGTTCGGACCAGGGTTGCCAGATATTCAAAGCAAAACCCGCTCAATTGCGAAACTTATGCCGAGCTCAAACTGCACGAATTTAGCCCCGATTTTGACTCGCCGACAGGTTTTGAGAAATCGCCGACAAATGCCCAAAATCACAGGCAAATCTGTGCCCGTTCATGAGAGTGACAATCACACAGTGTGAATTATCAAAGACGTGATCTGAGAGAATCACCGTTTCAAATAAGGGAACATGCAATTTGTATGACAAGCTTATTTTGCTTGCTATCATTTTTATTAATAATCCCAGGCTCACGTGAGAACTCCAGTCTTGCGCACGTGACCTAGCGTTGTTTCCGTGTCACTTCTTGTGTTGTTTTGCAAGTGAGACAAAGTTGTCGGCGATCCTTCCTACCTATGGTAAAGTCATGCAGTGTGAAAACCCCTTTCACAGATCTATCATGCAGTGTGAACACAGCAGTGACTGAACCCTACCCCAGATAGTCATGCAGTGTGAAAAGATCTGTGACGGGACTACTTTGAAAATTGTGCAGTCTCGGCATAACCTTAACCCAAAACCCATAAAAAGGTTTATTTCTAAAGCAACGTTACTTATATTTCAGCGGCTTTTGTTGTAATGTCTATTCAGTGTTTTTGTGACTATATATTTAATCAGCACGGGCATGTTAATGAATTACTATTTGTATAATTAATCATGGCATTATGTAAAATAATAATAATAATTATAATGAAAGAGAAATAATAATAATTAAAATAATATCTGTTTAGAGGAAAAACATACTACATTTTTAAAGAAATCTCTAGTCTCAATCTCAAGTACTTTTTTATATATATATATATATATATGTTTTTGGGGATTTTTGTTGGTGACAAACAAAGCATTACGTCACTTGAGATGACTCCATCTCTGTCTCTCAAAAGAAATGCACCTGTCACAAAAACTTTAAAGATCCAACATATTTTTCTTACCCATAATTTAATGGATAGTTACTCTCAGTTTTAGTTGCACTATCCCTCTAATATAAGGAATGACTCCCACATATATTCTGAATGATTCAGTTGTACAGGACAGCCTTTATTTATCATAAAATCTTTTAATAAAACATATTTGACAAAAAAAAGACATTTGTCCTGACAAGTCTATAATGTATGCATGTTTGAGTGATATATGAATGATTAAGCACAAACAGCTCTTGATATGTTATGCCAATTTAACATGTATAGATGATTTGATGCCATTTGTGTCAATCGTATAATTTTACAGGCTTTATCTTAAGTATTTAAAGTGATTGAAGTGTGGACAAATTTTCCAGGCATGTTTGTGAATGCGTAGGTGCATGTCTTATTTGCCAGATTTGTGTGTACACATATTTAACACTCATTGCAAATGCTTTACGTGTCCTCCCTGAAGCACAATGCATATGCCAGGATACCTCCGACCTCATGCAATCAACTTTAGGCTCTGTGGAACCCCCATTGGCTGTTGTGTGGCTTTAGGATGCTGTGATTGGGTTGATCGATGAGAAGAGGGGACAACGATGAAGGCTGAAGGAGCAGAGATTACTCTCAACGTCAAGCATTTCCTCCCCTCTTGTGGCCTTCCTCATCACTTGAATGCACCAGGTGCCTGTCTCTCTTATGCAGCTTGACGATTTGGCCTAGATTCACACAATCCAATCAGGACCCTCTTCTCCCTGACTCTGGTTTCAAACAGGGAGCCCACGCTGATGCTGACAGATCTCCGTTGTTCCCGGAGGAGGTCTGAAAAAGTTATTTACCTAGGTCTGAGCGGAGAATCTACAGCTTTCTGATCTCCCGTAACCTTAGTATCTAAGAACTGTCAGTTTGTGTTAATGATTTTTCAGGATATTCTGTGTTCAATGTCAATGGACTGTTTTATTATTCTATCATACTGTTCTCCTCATGCACTAAACCTGCCCTCTGGCAAGAGTTCGTCCAACAACTGTGATGTGCAATAGACCATAAAAATCACAAAGAAAGGTTTGAAGTCATTTGTATGTTAGCTTAGGAAATATCAGAAGACGACTTTTGTTTTATTTTTGTTTAGAGATTAAAGGGCTACTCCAACTTAAAATGAACTTTTTGTCATTAATCACTTACCCCCAAGTCGTTCTATACCCGTAAAAGCTTAGTTCATCTTCAGAACACGATTTAAGATATTTTGAATGAAAACCAGGAGGCTTGTGACTGCCAAGTAAATAACACTGTTAAAGTTCAACCAAAAATGAAAATTACGGCATATTTTAGTCACCCTCAAGTCATCCTAGGTGTAAATAACTTTTTCTTCAGACAAACACAGTCCTGGCTCTTCCAAGCTTGGTAAAGTGTTGACACAGTGTACGTCATACTGTGAGTCAGAAGTCAGCCAAGACACACTCTTGGGGACACGCATGCTATTTAGGTTAGAATTTACTTTTTTTGTTGCAAAAACTTATCGATCTGCTTCAACCCCTCAAAGGCTTATAGGTTAGTTTTACAATGCAGTACTTGCGGATATATCACAGTTTTTCCATATTTCACTATGTTCTTCCCTTAACTTAGATTAGTTAATACATATCTCTAGTTAATAGCTCCATTCATTCCTTAGGATCCAAACAAGGATCACAAAATAAAATATGGTGATTTTTTTAGCAGGTAAAAAAAAGATAATGTATGGTGGATGTATCACTTCACAGCACTTCGACCTCAGCGAAGTAATATCATCACTCCCTCTCACGACACTTAATAACTATCTTAGTAATTTATGCAATATGTAAGGGAATCTCACTATGTGCAGAAATGTTCAATTAATCACCAAATAAATCTGTGGAAGAATTTCTCATGTACCTGATCACCATATCTGTTCTTGCAATTGTGGAGGTTGACTTGAATTAATTAGCCATACGCTCCTTATATCTCACGATATGATTGCTCTCTCATTTCGCACACCTTCTCTTCCGATTTTTTCTCTACATCAACCTATCTCTCTGGTACCATGGGGAGTCTTAGTGGTGGGTCAGGTCTCTGATTCCTGGCCAGATGGAAGAAGCAGGCCCCTGTTGGAGCCAGTAGAAGCTCTTGCATAAACAGCAGAAGGCTGGAGCTCCAGGGTTCTGAGGCTGGGAGTGTGTTGCAGAATCCCGGTCGAGAGGCCTGGATTCCAGCCCAGACCCCTTGCTCACCCCTGTCTTCTCCACTGGAGATGTGGAATAGTGAATGCGTGCCACCTAGAAAGGATCACAGACTGTGCAAGAGTGAAATATTTGCGCTTGCCAGTTTTCTAGAGAGGTTGGACTGGGCATGAGATGTGATTTTTTTTAAGAGTGTAAAACGAAAGCTGTTAAATAAAATAGCTAATAAATGCCATAATAGCGTTTATAGAGCTCTTAATTTTAACATTTTTCACTGTCAGATTAACCAATGAAGGCTCATATTTTGTAATTATGTTTTAATGAGATGGTGTTTGAAACTATATTTAAATGAATATATTAAGTGTCTGTTTTTCTGAAATAAATCAGTTCTGTAACATGGGAGTCAGAGGTGTGCGGATCCATATGCAGTGTCTTTTATTCAAGGTCGACAGGCAGGGTCAAACACCAGCAAACAGAGCAATAGAGACAAGGCAGAATTGAGGTCGAGGTAAACAGGCAGATATCTGGGCAGGCAGCAAACAATCAAATACCAGGAAAACAGTCCAAAGGAGAAAACAGGGAAAACAAAACATGGGAATGAATGCTCTGAAATTTTAGCCTGGGGCAAAACATGACTTCGCAATTAATTGGAGTGAGAATCTGGCTTATATGTGTGTGGGTGTGGTGATGAGGTGCAGGTGTGTGTTTGATCAGCCCAGGAATGAGGCATAATGGGTGAAGGAGTTCCTGTGATGAAGGTGACTTTCTGGATGGAGTGCCTTCTGGAGGGGCTTGTGGGCACTTCAACTGGGAATCATAGCAAGTTTAGAGCACCATAAAACCTGAAATGAAGACTATAATACTATATGAACATGTGACACTAAAAACTGAAGTAATGGCTTCTGAAAATTCAGCTTGTTCATTTAAATAAATAGTTTAGGTGGTTTATGAGGACACTGCCCAGTGGTGTATGGGTGATAAAAGATACCCCTTGTACAGTATAAAAACCATTTGGCCTATGGAGAGTCCCTGTAATCCACAAAAATCAACATACTGAATGTATGTGTGAGCACTGTATGTTAAAAATGCTTTTACATCATGAAAATATTTTATATGCAGCTAAATGCTTGCAAATGTTTTGACTGTGTGTTGAAAATCATGTACATTCACAGTCATTGCAGTGGCCTATTAAAACCTATTTTAAATGGAACAGACCCTCGTGGGGTTAACTACTATGCTTCATCTTGGTAAATGCCAACATTTTTGCTTCACATACTAATTAATCATGATGGGTCACCGAGATTGGAGCAATCATTCTGCAGTGACATTGATCATCAAAAATGGTGAAATACCTCATGAATGCCAGTAGTGAACCTTTAACAGGGATTCCATGATGTTGCATTTTCATGAAACAAACAGCATTATTAGCTAAAACTGAACATGATAAAAACTGATGATAAAAACACTCCAATTTTGATAAAAAAGCAAAAAGGAAATAAAAAAGAAATATATAAACACACACACACAAATGCACACAAACACAGTTCCTTTGAAGAACTGGGATTGCTGTCAAGTTCTGCTTGGCATGGCAGACCGTGTTTGGAATCTCCCCTCATCCAATTAAAATGTATTGACGAGTATGAAAAGTGAGTGGGAGTCCATGTAAGGTCTCTGTGTCCCAGCTGGAGGGGGGCCAGATTACCTCCTATCCGAAAAGGCACCAGCCATCTTTTCACTTCACAGACTTCAGAGTGACCAACACTCTTCACTCCTAACAGCTCATGATTCCCTCTCACTGTTACAAATGCAGCTTGCCCTGTCAATATTCACAATGCCTTACACATCATTGCTCATTTTCCAAGCTGCAGAGCTGGTCATAAATATGACCATAAGCATAATTACATATATGTAGAGAAGACAGTCTTTTAAAGAAAGTGCTAATCATTGTGCAACGATGCAATCAAGTGCATCGCTGTGTGTGTGTGTGTTTGGGGGTGTGGGTGACATGCTGTATGGTCAAATGACACAACTGTCAACTTCTCACTGTGTAGCTGCTTTTAACCTTAAGTAGAAGTACCTGAGGGAATGTGCAAAGCTCTCAAACCCAAACAAACCCAGCAGCTCTTCTTCATTTAAATGTATTGCTCATAAACCACACACAAATAGGTATACACAGTTATTCTACAAAAAACAAAATTAATTCTTATAATGTATCAAATAAAATAGTACGCTATTTTTGTGATGGAAAGAAATCATTCTGGTAAAACCTGCCATTTTAATCTTAAATAAGTAATGTAAAACTATTTAGAAAGATATAATAGGTAATGCATTCATATAATTTATCTATATATATATAGTTCAAATCAATAATTTTGTTACATAAATATTAAAATTCACAAACTGTACAAATTTATAACAAAACAACAACATAAGAGATGATGGTTACAAACAAAATGTGCACCACATAGACTAAATATGTCTAAATCAGACATTTAAGAAAAATACTCCTGTCCTGCCAACAGTTCAACCCTTTTTGCTTATGTGCCAGTGTGCTTATTATACCATCACTATTAGCTTAGCAATATGCTAATGCCAAACTCCAATGAAATCAAATGGGAGTCAAGCCTCCAATGCACTTTGTATAGAAGTAGCATTTCTATGACATAAGAAGCTGTAGTGTTCCCAACATTTTCCATTTATGAGGTTAAAATAAGCCAGCTGTCCATGTAGACAACAGACAGCTCACTAGGTTTTGGAAAAGAACCATAAACTCATTGGAGAGGAGGACATCCCAAAAAAAGGACAAGAATTTATAAGCTATTTGTGTTAAGTTAAGAGACATCAATATTTCGAACCAAGCATTGGGGATCAAACACCATTTCCTTGCTGTAAACACAGGTTGGATTTAGCGTGTGTGTGTAGCCGTCCGCATATATGTATATCTTTAGACCAGATATACAGTATTTTATGCCATAGACACAGTGACAGTGGGATGGGACCCACCTCATCCCTCTATCTGAACACATGATGTGTCTCAGTCCCTCTCTACCTTTCTCCGGTGTTTTGGGTACTATACATACATAGCCCTGAAAGAGTAAAGCTTGGAGAAAGGTCAAAAGAGATAAACAGCACTTCTACAGCTGGGGAGAGAGAGAGAGAGAATCTGGGAACAGCAAAAAAGAGGGCAGGTTGTCAAGCAAAAAAGAAAAGCGGTGAGAGAAAGGTATTTAGAGGAGACAAGTAAAGATAGGCAGCGAGAGCGAGAGTGTCAATAATAGGTGAGAATGAGACTAGGTTGGTTTGCAAAGCATTATGGGTAGGATTAGAAAATAGAGAGAGGGGAGATGTTAAATCAGGGATTGTAAAGAGAACTGAAATGTGGAAAGGATTGAGTGAATGTACGTTTCCAGTGTGGATTTGGAATGGTTAGATGTTGACAACTGAAGAGACACAATGACAGTAACATTATCACAATAAATGATCACATGACCCTTGTGAGTTCAAGGTAAAATTAATATTTCTAAGAGTGAATGCAGCTCCCGTTGATCCAGGGTGTTTTCCTGCCTACAGTATATCCAGCAGCCCTATAGGACAAGCTTGTTTGGATAATAAATGGATGGATGAATGCAGCTCATTAATTAGCAAAATCGTATTAGTTTGTTATTGGTAGTGTAATTATGAACTGTACCAGCACTCCCTGAAGCGATCCATTGGAAAACCGAATCACTCACAAGATCAAAAGATTCAGTGGAGTTATATTTTAGTTTCAGCTTTGTCTCAAATGCTTCTAAAATGAAAAAGGGTGTTTAAAAAAAAAGAGACAGATGGAATTTTATGTGGATATCATAATTAAATAATTTGTTCTCTGAAATGCTTGGGTTCATACTGAAGACTTTTTATTGCAGACTGAGCATTTTTTTCTGTCATGTTGTCTTAACTGTACCCATTACAAGTTACTTGTGAAATAATTAATAAAATAATTTAAAATAATATTTAGTTGTTGCATGATTTGAGCAGCAAATTAAAAACTACATAATGCTACTGTTTTCAGATTGTATTGCTGCAAAGAAATTTACGTCTATATATATATATATATATATTTGAAGCACTGGAGGTTTGTTTGAGTGGGAAAATATTACAACTGTGGTTTAACCAACAGCATTGGAGCAGAGCTTCGAATTGTTTACCAAGGTAACACAAATAAAGCAAGTTACCTAAACATATTACTTTTTTCAAGTAACTAGCAAAGTAATGCATTATTTAAAAATAAATAAATATTATAAATATTTAAATATTGTAAATATAATAAATTATTTCATTTTTTGCTGTTTTCACAGATATGTGTAAGTTGAAACCTGATCTTACAAAATTCTGTGTAATGAGTACTCTTAACGCAAAATTCCATGATGGGCTCATTGAAAAGATTACAATGTAAGTCAGTGACAGGCATCAGCCGTGATCCACGCACGGATAACTGAATTCATTTTATATAAAATTTATACTTTGTAGCACCTAGCCCCACCTTTACCCTAAACCTACAAACTTCTGAACAATATAAAACACACACAGACTATATAAGCACAGTTACAGGTATTTATATAACTGATATATATAACTATATAACTATATATATAATTAAAGATATAACTATATATATATAACTGACCATAAGCTGTAAAAAAAAGTATTACAAACAAGTTGTGTTGGGTTTCAAGTCCTTCTGAAGCCATACAATGCCTTTATGCAAAGAAGAGATTAAAATACAAGGTTTTAATAGCTGAAATTATCCCGCTCCAATAACGCACTTACATCTCATTCAAAAGACACTCTTGTCTTGTAGAATGACACAGGATATCACCAGACACTCCTGGCGGCATTTTTTTAATTTGTGCAAAGCAGTTCAGCAAACAGGTAAGTAGCCCACAGAACATTTAAAAGGGCACATACCTGTTGAAGCCACTGAAAGTGTGTTATGAGTATATTCGATCTGCCTCTTGGAGCGGTTGGGGACGAAAAGAGATGAGCAAGGGCTGAAGAGGACCCACCAAGGGACGATTAGAGACCTTGTTGTGGGCACAAACGGAGCAAGCCAACACAAACTGCCTGACGTTTTGACCCAGGGAGGGCCACCAAAATTATTGAAGGATGGCAGCCAACTATCTCCTGATTCCTGGATGGCAGGCAATTCTGGATTCATGACCCCACTGAAGGACCTCTGTACGCAGTGCCTCCAGCACCGGACGCCCCATTGGCAACCCCCATGGCGAAGAAGTGCCTGGGAGGAGGTCATTGGCACAGCCAAACGACTGGTGAGGAGGACGGGAAGTGGATTAATATCCCTTTAATGAAAAGCGGCAGCATGTTTAGTTCTGTCCCTTGAGCTGCACGCATTTAATATACTGGCACGTTTTCTCTTGATTGTTAACTTTCACTTTAGACACAAGCAAATGTGTTTTTGACAGTATTACCACATTCACATGTGGTAAATTTTAGTTTATTTTAGTTCAGTAATTAGGCGCTATTTGACAGGCTTTTAGTGCACGCGCTGGAAAAGTGCATCCGGACAGCACACATATGAAATGTTTAATCCGCAAGACTTTAAAGCGAATAATGTACTTTTGTGATTCCAAATAAGTGCAGTGTCCGATGAGTGTAATTCTACCACTGAGTTAACACTGATGTGAATATATGTCGCATTGTACAGCAGTTGCTATGTGGACAGCCTGTGTCAGTCACCTGTTTTACAGGTCACTCTCTCACTCACTCATCCGGGCATGCACTGCTTTCTCATGAGGAAATGCAGCTTTTTGATACATTTTTGTTCTTGTTCCCGAATACAAATATTTTTAATAAGTATTTGTTTGAAATAGGTTCCCTGGATATTTAATGTAATAAAACACAGCAATATATCAACAAAAGAAAAATGTGCCAGGGTTCACATATTGAACCTGTGTTTTAGCACCAACCAAGTGGACACACAAAAAATGGACAGAGGTATGTATTTTTATGAGACCAGGTTAAGTATTTTATGGGCAGTCTGGTGCACTTACCGTTTGTCAAGGATCCAGGCTTCTATAGTGGATATTGATATATGCTCTTTGAAATTATTATTCAAATTCCATTTGGTGCCAATAGTCACACATAAATCACACTTATATTCTCTGAAAGTCTGTTAATTGACCTATGAACAGCAGCACATAAACAAATTAATGTTTAATTGACTGCATTATTTTAAATCTCTGACTTGACTGTCTCTTGGAGGATGGTGAAGAGAGAGTGCAAGAGAGAAATAGTCATGAGCTCTAGAATGTCAGTGTACAGCCACAGACCGTAAATCAATGTGTCCCTACAGAAGAGGATGATCTAAAATTATGAAGTTGCATCAGACGCTGGGCTCTGATTTAAGGAATTGCTGGAGGGTCACGGTCGTGCCAATCTAGCAAGTTGTCTGAATAACAGAAACCATGGTATTCATCAGTCAGCGCACACTCAACATGTTGAGAGTAACAATAGATTAGTAAAAAGGGAAGGGTGAAGGAAATTAAAGTGAGACTGATGAGAAGACATGCGTCATGGGAAAAAGAATGAGCTAGACATAAAAGAAAATGTAAAGACAAAATATAGTTGTATAGTAAAATATAGTTGAAGGATAATTCAACCCCATGTGTCTACAATAATTTCTGGCCAATAACTATTGAAAAAAAAACAGCCTGATGCTAAAAGACATGCCAGTTTTGCTGAAACATCTAGTTTAAAGCAGAGGTTGTGTCACTCAGTGCCTTTTGCAAGCTTCATCCAAGCTCTTCGACTCACAAGGGTCATGCCTGGACAGCCATTCCTTCACACTGACAGATTTCAAATGCTGCACACAAACACACACACATCACATCGCCTCAGGCAACTGCCTACCTGTCACTGTGACCAGAGGGTGATACTAAAAACCAGATCGATAATTCCAGGCGGAAGGAGGTCAATCTAGACGGTGTATCCTCACAAGTGAAGTGATTGGGCCACTGGCCAGAGTTGTTTTTCACCCCTTCTAGCACTTCAGAAGCTGCCAGAGCATCATCATCATCATCGCTAATTTATACTGGATCCAGTCTGAGTCCAAGTGGTTCACAAACTCTCTCAGAGGTTCATTACCTCTATTTGCATTGGCGCTATACTAGTTACCTATAAAGTGCAGCATTGTTGAAAGCAATAAGAAAGTGCTTTCCTGCAAAACACTTTATTATGACACTTCAAAGCAATTCTTCAATCCAATGTATAGTGGAGCCAGTTTTCACAGAGCTAATGCTAGTGTTTTTGTCAAGTATTTTCAAGCACTGGCAAGAAGGAAAAAGTGGCAGCTTTACATAAAAATAACCAGCATCACGTCAAGACCGACCCAAAACAGGGTTGTCTCACACCACCACTATACTGGAAGTGGCACATCATGACAAAACAAAATCACTCCTAATGTAATCAGCTGTTGTATGTCAAATACTTTTTTATGTAATTAATTATTATTATTATTATTTTTTTTTTTTTTGGTAAACTTCAATACATTCAGTGCAGTACATTTTAAGAAGTTCAAGAAGTACACTTCCATAATGGGTACACTTTTTTTAGTCTATATCAGAAGTACAAACATAAATAAACAAGTTCAAATAAAATCTTTTTTTTTTTTTTCTTAAGTTGGCAAAAAAAGGTATCTTCATCTACAGTAAATTCACAGAACAACTTTTAGGCAAATGTATTTTCTTTCTGTAAGTATTAAGGAAGTTCAAGCTTATGTTACAAAAAACAACAACAAAAACAGCTTTTAGAGACATTTGCTTGTCCAATCATGACTGATGTTGTCATGTATAAGAGCATAAATGGGTCCTTCATTTAGTAAATACCTGTTTTATAATTTGATCAAACAGGAGAAACCATATTTTAATCAGTAGTTTTGGACTGTTTCTTCCCCCTACAGTGAACATTATTATCATGGCATTTGTCCTTCTACAGTCATAAACGAATAATTGTGTAGAAGTTTAACATACATTGCCTATAATAACAAGCAATTGAAAGTAAACTTCCTCCTCAACATCCTTAATGGCAAATGGTCAAGCTGGCACATTCTTTTTCCAGAGCATGCTTCTAGAGCATCCAGTAGATCTGACCAAATCTAGTGGAGAACACAATAATACAATGCACAAAGCAGCTTTAATACAGGCTTTTCCTTGTCATAATCATCTTTATATTCCATACAGTTGATTACAAACCTTATTGTTGGTAATATGATTGGATGAAGCCACTTTAAAAGGAGGATAAATACTCACCTATGACATATACACAATACTAATACACTGTTCTTATTCTTTGAATATTGTTGCAGACAATGGAAGAGTGTTACGTGTATTGATGTTCTTTGTTGTCATTTTCCCATGTGCTCTTTGTTTTCTCTCTGTGACCTAGCTTCTGTTAATTAGTTATTCTTGTCAGGTCTGTCCAGCTTGTTATCAGTGATTGTCTCCCCTTTTGATAGTTGATTTCTGTCTTTCAGTTCTTGTCCGTTCTCGTCAATGTGTAACTGTATATAGCCTCTTTCTCTGTGTTTCTCTAATATTAAATATGTTTAATTACTAAGATGATTGAAGAGACTGAATTTAAAAAAGTCTGAAAATCTGCTCTAGAGCCATTAAACATTATACAAAAAAAAACACATGCTAAATATATTTGTTTTTTCTCCTTAAGTATACTTTTTTTTTTTTTTTTTTTAAGTACATGATCATAATAATGGACACTTTAATGCTAATAATGATAATGCTGTGACATGCAATACACTATGAGTCAAGCGATACTTGAGCTTTGTTGATCGGTCTGTGGGCGTATATATAAGA
Organism: Enteromius afrohamiltoni; assembly: GCA_034779775.1. Lineage (NCBI taxonomy): Eukaryota > Metazoa > Chordata > Actinopteri > Cypriniformes > Cyprinidae > Enteromius > Enteromius afrohamiltoni. The sequence continues at coordinate 5,105,851 of JAUYWG010000042.1, forward strand.
AAAAAGGCTAGCATGATTAAGTGTTTTATTACAGAAATAATTGATTTTATCACATTCACATGCTTGTGCAATCAGAATGGCACAATAAGAACCATGACAAACTCCCATGTTATGTAAACAGGCTTATAGAAGATAATGAATGTGATCAGTTTAGGAACCAGAGGGACTTCAGCAGTGGAGAGGTGGCTCTGCCTCGTCCTCTGTAATTGATGAGAAGCCCTAGAGAATCACTGCAGCGCAGAGAAGAGAGCAGTGATTACACTGTGGTCAAATCATCTCACTCAGATAGCCATGATTCCATCTCATCACCCTCAGGAACACCAGTTTCATCAGCGCCTGCAGAGCAGAGAACATGGCTGCTGCTGTGACATGTACACAGACTTGTATATTGCTTTTACCCTAGACATCATTGTGTGATGTTTTTGGATAAGGTACGGTACATGTACACTGTGAAAAAAAAAAAAAACATTTTAAAATTTACTGTAAAACCTGGCTGTGGTATGCTGGGATTTTACCATAAAAACACAGTAATAACATTTTAGGTTTTATGGCTTTAGGTTTTACAGTTTAACCATAATTTCTTAAACTAATATAATGTTAATATACCAACCTATTAAAGTAGAGAAATCTGTTTTGTACCTTTGAAATACACTGATAATCATTAAAAGCAGGCGATGATGAAAAAGTCACATGATGAACATAAGCCCATCACCAGCAGCTTTTTAATATGAACATCTATTGAAGGTGCTCAATGTCATTCACACAAACATGAAACACCATCATGGTGAGACTCATTAGACTTAAATATGCAATAAAAATTAATTGAACAACATTACATACAGCCCTAATAAACATAACTTAGAATGGAATTCTGGGAATGACAGTTTATGTTTTTTTTCCCTGTAATTTTTACAGGAATTTAACAGTAACCATTTAACAGGTTTTTACCGTATAGCATTTTCATAGTTTTTTACTGTTGCATGTATATAATGTATATTGTGTAACACAATAAGAATGGTTCTGGTTTTAATTGAATTTACATTTAATTAATTTAAGATTTAATTGACATTTTTCTAATTAAGTACATTAATGGCTGATGATCAAAAAAGACTCTGATGTTATTTATATGACATTTAGATGCATGAAAAGTTATTGATCGACTTGAAGAGGACTAAAAAGTGAGATGCTCATTTGCAAGGGAAATGTTTCCTTTATTAGTTAATGCCTGCTTTCACTTCACAGGAGGAGCTCTAATTGCCACTAAAGACATACAGCAATTTCCACCTAATTTATCCCTGGCAGGGCCCACAGAGGGCACCCACACATACACACAGACTACACAAGGCAGTCAAAGAACCACACAGGGCAGCCATCTCTGTCAGAGATATGTCCAATTATTACGTTCAGCTGATTAAGCCCCCGCTTTGCGCTCAGATTAGTCAGTGACGATTGACGTGAAGAACAGAAAAATTCACCCTCCGAGCCTGAAAAGAAATATGGTTTCCTCTCATTAATTAAACACATTAGATCCTGTATTCTCTCTCTCTCTCTATATGATAGATTTACATCAAATAAAATGTCTTGTTTTTTTAATTAAAAATGTTGGTCCCACTGTATATTGCAACATGTTCTCACTCCCAACTCGTCAACATTTTGATGCTTGGTTAAGACCATTTTGCGCCGCTTTTTGACGATCCTCATCAATCCATCAACATGCCGACGCAATCATTTTTTTTTCATTTTATCATCATAATTAAAAGATATATTGGGTAAAAAATGGCATTATTGCATATATGTAGGGGTGTGATTTTTCAATGTAAACAGTCAAAACAGTATTATTTCAATTATATTATTTACACATTTATGAGCACTTAACCCAAACCTTGCCCCTTAACCTACCATCTGTCAATAAAACACAATATATAGCAGGCAGAGACAACCACCGTCATCATTTATTTGAAAAATATTATTATTCCAAGTCTTCTGATGCAAAGCGATTGATTTGGGAGAGGAATAGACGTGGTCGCTGTCTCCGTCTTCCGTGTAATTTCTGTGCACTGATGCAGTCTGTGATTTCAAAAAAATGCCGCTACAAGAATCCTTACGTAAACATTGTTTGTGAAATGCCATTGGCTCTTGTGTGTCTCGTGACCGATTGCATCATGCTATGGGATGGGAGTATGTTTCCTGAATGAGATGACAGTTGATGACAGCATGTCAATGGAGCGGGATTATTTTTAGTGATTAAAACCTTTTGTTTTATTCTCTTCTTCACATAAAGACTTTGTATGGCTTCAGAAGACTTGGAGTGTGACACGATTTGTTTGTAATGTATTTATACTTTGCTTGTTTATGATTGGTTTGTGCAATAAATACCTGTGCAGTAACTGCATTTGCCTGTGTTTATATTGTTCAGAGGTGGGTAGGTTTGAGGTAGGGTTGGGGTTTGGTGCTCCAATATGCTCCTGTTACACATTTGTTCTTACACACACCATTCTGAGGGTTGAGCTGTAGATATTGTAGCAATGTGTACTTACTCTGTGGTTACATGCTAGATATACATCTAGTTACTTTGTAATTACACAGGTATTAGGGACACTTAATATAAAGTGGGACCAAAAAATAATAAATAACAAATACCAACATCCACAGATTGATACTAATTCTGAAACATTTTCTTAAACTTCAGCCATTTTTTATTTTTAAAGCTTTATCATTTATTATAAAAAAAATGATTATATATTTCTGCATAAACTATTAAACAATCAATCTGAAATATAATGACAACTGACAAGCAACTTCAAGCTTTTAAGCTCTCCTGGGTTGCCAGGTTTTCACATCTAAACCTGCCCAATCGCTACTCAAAAACCCTGTTTCTTGAAGGAACGAGATGCTACATCGACAAGACGCTATGGACATGCCCTCAGCGTGACGGCTCTGAATTGTGTGTTGAATCAGCCAATTGGGACGTCATAGGCGGGTGACGTCACTGGCCAGGAAGCATAAAAGCATGTGAAATGCAGCTAGCTCCTGTCATGCAGCAGAACACCGGCAGGGGATGCCAAAATTGTGGTTTCAAGACGCAGGTTTCAAGGAACAGGGTTATATACATAACCTGAGACGTTCCTTTTCCGGAACTTGAGCTGCGTCTACGAGACGCTATGGGAATGAAATGCCCACGCCTTTGAGGCGGCCACACCGCGTGACGAATGCACTGACTCCTAGCCTCGGCGGGAGAACAGAGGACTCATGACGACATATTGATGGCATCCACTTTCTCCACAGTCATGCCAGGCATAATTCGAGATGTGTAGCAGCCACTGGGCCTGAAGGCCACCTACTCTCCTCAGAGAACACAATGCTAACATTAGTGTGGTCTTTATCGTCAACAGACGATCTGAAATTTCCTCTATGGACTCAAATGGTGGCCCACAGAGTACCTCTTACACAACAGCTAGGTCCCAGGTTGGTACCCGGGATCGTATTGGTGGCCTTAACCTCAGCGCCCCACGGAGGAAGCCTATGACCAGGGGTTCTTACCAACTGTATTTCCACCGAGAGAGGAGTGGTAGGCCGATAGAACTGCCACATAAACCTTCAGGGTGGAGTGAGTGACCCCAGTAGAGAATCGAGCCTGCAAAAATTCCAGAACTTTACCGACTGGGCAGTTGACTGGATCTTGCTGGCGTTCTCTACACCATGAAATGAATAATTTCCATTTTAGGCCATACAGCTTTCTCGTAGCTAGAGCTCTGGATTGGTTGAGAGACCTGTGGCTAAGAGTTGTGCCCCCTCAGAGGCCGCCCGCTTGTAAGAGGGGATTTCTCCTGACTGGAATTACCCATGATGGGCCGTCTAGGAGGTCATACTCGGCCCGGCCAGAACAGCGCTACTAGCAGTAGACTGACCTCGTCCTGACCACTCTCGCCAGAACTTCAGAAAAGCAGAGCGATCGGGGAAAAAGTGTACAGACGCAACCTCGGCCATGTCTGTACCATGGCATCCAGTCCCGCAGGAGCTGGATGAACTAGAGAGTACCAGAGGGGACATTGCGCGTTCTCTTTCAATTAAATTCAATTCAAATTTATTTGTATAGCGCTTTTCATGATACATATAATTTCAAAGCAGCTTTACACCAAAGTAATGT